>OW203743.1:15970640-16020451 GCA_934045075.1 Yponomeuta sedellus
GATGTAGATTCCAAAGCCCCCAAATATTATTTATTTAAAAGTGCACTCCATATTAGCACCTTGAAATAAGTAAATATAGCTACACCCGATTGAATTCTACAAAAAAAAAAAAAACAAAATTTTGTCGACCCCGGAATCCCGGGATTTTTTCGATACGAAAGTGCTATCCATGTTAGCCAACACATCAACTTTAGGCAAATATGCGTCCGATTATCCGATATCTAGTTATAAAGCAGAAAATACGTTGGTTTTTGGGAAGATTGTTAGTAAAGCTTTACCCGATATAGAGTGGCTGTAACGGAAAATTTAAGCCCTTTCTAACTAAACCTTGAACACTCATGTTCCCTCACAGTGTTTTTCTTCGAGAAAAAATGTTCAACATGTTACTTTCCTAGAAGGTCACTCACGAAGTCAGTGCCCGTAAAATTTCAAAACACCCTTTCGACCATTCAATCAGAGAAACCAACTGCGTACGCTCAACACTGTTGCTAATCATGTCGACTTGTTTAACTGTTCCCTGAGAGGGTTTACGGAGGCTGTTTTAAATGTGCTATGTTATCCGTAATGGGATAGTTTGTTTATTAAATTTTCTGTTTAGGTATTTTGTAATTTTCTATGTTGTATTACAATATTTAATAATAATAATAATAATAATAATAATAATAATAATAATAATAATAATAATAATAATAAAGTTTATTTGCACACATTAAAAGTTACAGTTGTATCTAAACATACAGTTATTTATAAGGTACTTACAATATTTTGTTGATACATTGTGAACACTAGCGTCTAAACTAGGCCGGGCCTGTGTCTTAGACGCCAGTTCCTTCCATTGACACCAGTTTACATTATTAAGTAAGTAAGTAGTACAGAATATTCTTCAACAGATATTAACTGTCACAATATTTTTTGAGGTAGGTAGGTTGATTCTTAACCAGCACTTTTTCTAATTGTACCTACATAATAAAGTGTTACATATACAGAATCTAGGTTAGACCACAGTAAGTGTGGACTTGTGAAAATGATTACATTTTTTTTTTTTTGTGACAATCAAAATTGAGAAGTAATTAAATAAAAATACAGTATAAGATGCATGCGGACTTACAAAAGTATACAAGTAGTATTAAAATTAAAATTAGGAATCTGTGGAATCGACATTTAGGTTTTTTTTTTTTTTTTAACATTTTTGCTATTATTGAATTAACATGTATTACATTTAATTTACATGTACAAACAAGTTTTCGATAGAATCATAGTTTTGTGATTTTAACCAAGTTATTAACAGTTTCTTACATTTTTCGTAATTTAATTGGTATAATTTAAGGATTTTATTTAATTTATTATACAACATGGGACCAATATACATTTGAAATTTATTTATAAATGTTGTTTTAAAAGGTATCGTGGGACAGACCCTATCTGATCGCCTCTTTTGCATAATTGATTCGTCATAGGTAAGTTTCTGGTGTTGTGACATTATTGTTTCTTTAATAAATAACTGTCTTACCGATAGAACGTCACAATCTTTATATAGATTGACTGTTGGGTACCTAAAGGATTTGAATGTAATAACTTTTAATAATGCTCTCTGAGCTCTCTCGAGTTTTATGAGATGACTTTTTCTAGCTCCGCCCCAAGAGGTGATACAGTAGCTCAACAGAGACTGAGCCAAAGCCTTATAAATATTTTTGAGCAAGGGGTAGTCAGCTACATGTCTAAGTTTTTTAAAGATGTACATTAAACGTCTTGTTCGCTCTGTTAATTGATTAATATGTGGACACCATGTGAGATTTTCATCCAATAATACACCTAGGTACTTAATTGTTTTTGTTCTTTCTAGGAAGCAGCAGTTACAGTTAGTTTGTTTGGTGTTACGGCAATTGTGTATTTGAATATGAAAATTCTTAGGTATGGATCGTTGTGTATTAGCAAATAGAATAAATTTTGTTTTTAATGTATTGAGGGTCAACAGGTTTTTTGTCAGCCAATCAGAAATTTTTCGAAGCCCAGCCTCTGCACAAGATTTTGCCTCTTCCCAAGTTTTGCCAAAGAAAATTAGAGAGGTGTCATCAGCAAATGTGAATAATCTCCCGTTATTAACTTCTAAGTCACACAGGTCATTTAAATACAGTAGGAATAAGGTTGGGCTAAGGACGCTGCCCTGGGGTACACCATATTCGCAAGATGCCGCTTCACCACTGACGTGTCCGTTAATAGTGACTCGTTGCTGCCGGTTTTTTAAATAATCCTTAAACATTGCTAGAGGGATTCCCCTTATTCCAATTTTTTCCATTTTTCCGAGCAGGAGAGGAATAGAAACTGTGTCAAAGGCCTTGGCTAGGTCTAAAAAGACACCTACACATTTGTTTTGGATATCTATGTGAGATGCAACATATTCCGAGAGGTCAGACACTGCATGTGAGGTTGATTTACCTGCTCTGAACCCGTATTGATGTTTTGATATTATATTATATTTCTGTAAGTAGGATTGGAGTCTCTTGTTCATTATTTTTTCTACGATTTTCGACAGTGCAGGTAAGACGGATATTGGACGATAGCTGGTGACACAGTTTCTGTTGCCAGACTTATAAATTGGATGGATAGTTGATATTTTAAAGGCATTTGGAAAGGTACCTGAATTTATACAAAGGTTCGCTATATGTGTTATAGGTGGGATTACAATTGACTTAATCATTTTTAATAGTTTTGTTGAAATATCATCCCAACCTATGGCACTATCAGTCTTTAGACTCATTAAAATAGTTTCTACCTCTTGTTCAGATGTTTCTAACATTATCATGGAGTTAGGAAGGGTTTTTATGGATTCATTACCAACTTCTTGTGAGGGATTTTTATCAATTATTTTATCAGCAAGCTCCTTACCTACTCCAGAAAAGTAGGTATTAATTTTGTTCAAGGCGTGTTGTGGTGTGTTTCCCATACTAAGCAAGTCAGTAGAGGGTATTTTCTTAGTATTTCGATTAGTTACGGAATCTATAATCTTCCATTTTAGTTTTGGGTTATTTATGTGTTTATTTAATTGGTACTTATCATGGTTTCGTTTGAGCCGTTTTAGCAAGTCATTGCAATAGTTTTTATATCTATTATAAGTAATTTTCAAAATCTCATTTTTTGGTTCTTTTTTACATTTTTTGTGCATTTGATCTCGATTTTTTATGCATCTTAACAAGCCTGGTGTAATCCAAGGTTTTAAGCAACGCATTCTTCTAGGAATAATGATTCGGAGAGTATTGCTTAGAATAGATTTATTCAATATATCAACTAATTTATTTGTAGACCAGTTAGGATCAAGTGATTCCATTATGTCATCAAGATTTTTTGTGGCTAATTCTGAAATTACAGCTTCGTAGTTAAGTTTATGTGAAATTGCTTTAGTAGAGTGTGTTATTTTATTTTTAAGATTAATTACCGCTAGAACCGTGGCATGATCAGTAAGAGGAGTATCAGTTACTATTGTTTGAGCAGGAAATCTTGACTTTATCATTGCATGGTCCAAACAGTTATCGATCCTAGTTGGGAAAGTATGACCTGCTAAAATACCGTGACTAGCCAAAAGGTTTAAATAAGTACTTGAATTTTTGTCGTTATTATTTTGTTTTATGTCAATATTTAGGTCTCCCATTATAATTATATTTGTATGATATTTGTGCTTAGTTAGTAATTGATCAAGTGAATATATGAACGGGTCAATATTTTTTTGAGAAGGTGATCTATAGATTCCTATTACTATAGTGTCTTTATCGATTTTAATAATGATACAAGTGGCATCACTCATAGGGAACTCTTCGACACAACAATTATAACCTTGTCTAATGTACGTTACTATTCCATCGTTTTGGTTGTTGTTGTTCTTTGTATAGTATAGGTTATAGTTTTGTAGGGGGGGAAAGTTCGGGGTTTTTGAGTTCCATGTTTCGGTAAGTATGTATATTTCGCATGAAGTATTCAGGCGTGTTAAAAGTACTTCAAAAAGGGAGAAATTTTTGGTGATACTTCTGATATTCTGTGTCAGAATTTTTAAAGGAGTGTACCTTGGTTTTGATGATGATAAAATGGTGTTGCAGGAGTCAACACTACACATAACAGAAAGGCCTGGTCCAATTTGGTCTATGTTGTTTGTTAAATTGCTATTCATTGTAAAATCGAATGAATTTTTGAGAATTTAATGACACTGAACTTGGTCTTTTGTGTGGTATAATAGCATTAATATCGGTGGTTGTGTATTTCACATACAACACATTCACATTTGTACATAGAAGTATCTTTGAGATTTCCACAGAATCATAAGCCAACAGTGATATAATGTTGGCAAAAGTTGATATAAAAACTAAGATTAGGTTGTGCAAAACATTGCCTAGTCAATTTGATGATCTTAGATTTGACAGTTGTGACTCATCGTTTATTTCAATGTGAGGCAGGCCATCTTCTTTGCGTAAGAAAACTTTGCCATTGCTTGTCCAGCAGAATTTGTATTCTTGAGCCTTAGCAATATCTCTAGCTAGGAAGAAGAGACGGCGTCCCTTGGTGGTAAGGCCTTCGGAGATATATATTGGGGTCGGTTGTCCTTTGAGGCCAAGATTAGTTGAGTTGAGACGTTGTTGGGGATGTTCCTTATTATAGGTTTTAGCTGCCTTAATCACGTCGTTTTTCAGAATCACTGAGTTTAGCTCCGCAACAATAGTTCCTTTCCCAGTCTTTCCTTTAAGACGAAACGCATCTCTGATAGCTCCGTTTTCGACGTTTACTTTCAGAGCTTTACAAGTATCATAGAATAAGTTGCATAGCTCGGATTTACTTTCTGGATGTGCTGGTGCTGGAACATTACGGATTTCCACAACTGATGCTTTGGCGTGTCTCTGCATGTCCTCTAATTTGGATTCTAGGGCGGCAATTTGAATCATGCTTTGTTTGCGCTCCTTCTCAAGAAATTCTAGTTTAATTTTCATGTCTTCATATTGGAGGTTGATGAGTGCCATTGATTTCTCAACTCCTTCGTTGCATTGTTTAATTTGCATGTTTTGCTTCTTTATTTCTGCGACGTCAGCAATGATTTTGTTTAGGAGGATGCCCTGCGATGATTTCCACTCCTCGAACATTTCTTTAAGAAGTTCTTTGATAGATGGGTGTTCTTCATCACTAGCCTCTCGTTGTCTCTTGGTACGCTGAGACAAAAACGATGATATGTTCGGAGTTACCTTAGATATATCCGTTTCCGATTGAGAGTGTTGGAAACTAGTAGACGGAGGGGTGCGTTCCATCTTTGACATTTTCTAACAGTTATGTTCGAACTTTGAGTGGTCGCGTTTTGTCACCCGGTAGTTTGGAACAGCAGCCAGTTATGTTGGTCCTTCCTTGTAGGTTATTGAGTATAAAACGTGGGTCACTTACTTCGGTTTTCGATTGTATCTTGCAGAAAGACAGTAACTAAGACTGTCCCATTCCCGCAATGATGTTACTTTTCCACACCTGTGTGTTTCTGTGCGCCTGATACTTTACTTCAATTAAATTTAAAATATATTCAAGAGTTTTGAATTAATTTATAAACAGAATATCTGTACACGTCTAGTCGCTTTCGCGGTCCAGGGGGAAGGGAAGGGATATTAACAATTTTAGTTATAAGTTTAAAGATGTACCTAGTGTTAGTTTATCCGCTGTAGTACCTTGATTTTGCAACTAATTATAAGTTAATGTTCCTGCACAATCGAATTCGGTAAGCCTGTAATGATAGTGTGATGTATATATACAAATAAACAAATAAACTCGTGTCCCCATTAACACGAAAAAATAAAACAGTGAAATTTCAAAATATTTCAAAACGACGTTTATTTGAAAACGGTAATAACTTTAAATTAAATAAGTATTAAAGTGAAATGTAAGTAAAATTAACATAAAATAATTATACAAAGTTTTACCAACAAACCTAATAAAATATCTTAAATGCCACCATAAAAATATAACACATCAAGCATGAATATAAAACTATTTATAATAATTAGCAAACATGTTTGTGTTAAGAATATTAAAACAAAATTGCTTTACAAAACACAAATTATCAAATTCATGTCTTCAAAGACTAGGTTTCTTAAGTTCTTAGGAAACCCTTCTGTATAGCACTGCTTCTTCCTTGATTCTTCCTTTTCACATACCCTGCAATTCCTTCTTGATAGCAGCTGCGTAATCAGCGGCAGCCTGTGCCAAGTCCTTGTCTCCAACAGTGGGATCCGCCTCCGCATCCTGGTCAGGTCGGCTCTCATCTGCCATCTTGAGCTTCAACTTAATCTCCCGCAACCTCGATTCTAGAAGATGTTCTCGGTGAGCCTCGCGTTCGAAGATCTGGAGGGAAGAGATGATCAGTATTCGAATATCATATGTATTGTAACTAGTTGTACCCCGCGGCTAGTTTCAATACATAAGACATTGGTACCCGCGGTATATCGATTTTCCCATGAGAATAAAAGACACTTTTCCGAAGTAAAACGTACCTATGTGTTAATCAAGGGTGTCAGCTAACTACGTACCGAATTTTATTAAAATCGCTCTAGCCGCTTAGACGTGAAGAAGTATGAAACATGCACATTCACAAACCTTCGCTTTTATAATTTTGTGTGATGTAATAAAGCCTTGTCGAATACTGATAGGCTGGATTGAATATCTATAGGTCTTATCTTCCTATTACATAAGAAAATTAAACCGCAATTCCATCTTTTCTTAATCCTAAGTAACGAGTATATATCCCATGCATTTGGGATAGATACTCGTTACTTACACAAACTCTGATTATAAACTTCATAATTATAAAATATTGGGGAGTAAGGGGAGAACGGAAATTACATCTTATCCGGCCCAACAGTCAACCTCACCTGCACACGTCGATGGTTTGTTATGAATAATCGGCGGCGACGTCCATTGGGTGTCGCGGTGCTCCCTGCTAGATAACGGACGAGGCTCTGGCGACCGAGCAATGGCGGTATAACCATACCACCGGTCGGGCAACCAACAGAAGAGGCAACAGCGGCCTTGGAGTATAAATTACTTCTAAAATGCCACTGCACCTATTTTTTCCCAAGACAGTCAGCATGGAAGGTCTAAGAACAGTAAATAGTATGTCTAGCGATCCGACTAACGCCCGGCGCCACCTTCCCGGGAGAGGTGGTGTGCTATTGAAGATAAAAACGGACGTCTACTTACAGATGTGGCTCAAGTGGTAGAGCGCTGGAAAAAATACTGCGCGGAGTTATATGACACAAGAGATCCTACCAACGCTAGTATTACGTGGGCAACAGAAGAACCTGATATCTTACCATCAGAAATTGAGCAGGCCATCAAAGCTCTTAAGTGCAGGAAATCACCGGGTAAGGATGGTATCACAGCCGAAATACTAAAAAACCTTGATCAGGTGGGCACAAAGGCTATCAGTGAAATCTGTAATACCATCTGGAAGACTGGAATATGGCCAAAAGATTGGACAAAATCGGTGTTTATACCCTTGCACAAGAAAGGCTCTTCAAAAGACTGTGGAAATTACAGGACTATAGCGTTGATATCGCATGCGAGTAAAATCTTCCTCCATGTAATTAATCGACGTCTCAACTACTTTCTAAGCAGACAGATACCGGAAGAGCAGGCGGGTTTCGTCAAGGGCAAGGGAACGCGGGAACAAATACTAAACGTTCGTCAAATCATCGAGAAGAGCAGGGAATTCAACAACCTGCTTATGCTTTATCGAAGGCACAAAAGCCTTTGACTGCGTGAAATGGGACAAACTGTGGAAGGTGCTACTAGAGATGGGTGTTCCTAAGCACCTCGTTGCTTTGGTCCAGAGTCTGTATACTGAGAACCGATCCTTCATCAGGTTAGGAACTGAATATGCCAATATGTTTCAAACTAAAAAAGGAGTAAGACAGGGCTGCATCTTATTCCCTGCACTCTTTAACATATATGGAGAGTATGTTATTCGGAAGACCCTCGAAAATTGGGAGAACGGTTTTCCCATAGGTGGAAAGAGATTATCCAACCTCCGATATGCCGATGACACCATTCTAGTGGCAACATCCATGAAAGATATGAGGGAACTGTTTTAAAGACTCGAGTTAGAAAGTGGCAACATAGGTCTCGCAGTGAACAGGACGAAAACTAAGGTAATGATAGTGGATCGAGCCGGAAAACTGACAGACAGCACCTCCAACATTCCTGGCATTAATACCGTCGACCGCTACATATACCTGGGGTCCCAAATCTGCAATGACGGCAGTTGTATAAATTCCCGAGATAAAAAGGAGAATCGGTATGGCAAAGGATGCTATGACCCGTTTAAGCAACATCTAGAAGAAAAGAGGAATTGGTATCAAAACTAAAATCAGATTGATACGAGCTCTGGTATTCCCTATCTTTCTTTATGGAGTAGAAACGTGGACAATCCTGGCCCGAGAAAGACAAAAAATAGATGCATTCGAGATGTGGTGCTGGAGACGAATGCTGAGAATACCTTGGACAGCGAAACGCACCAATGCATCTATCCTAACCCAGCTCCAAATAAAAACTCGCTTGTCCACCATATGCCAACAACGCATCCTTTCATATTTCGGCCACACAATGCGCAGAGGTGACGAAAGTTTGGAAAAATTGGTAGTGGTTGGAAACACCGAGGGCAAAAGATCGCGCGGTCGCTCACCAACAAGGTGGACGGATCAAGTTAAAGATTCGTCGACCTCCAAATTTTACATGGTTGTAAAAGACGCGTTGGACAAATCCCGATGGAGGCAAATCATCCGCTCCAGATGCAACCCTGAGGCTGACCACGATCCTCAGACATGAGGGACCGACCCCAGAGAGAGATAAAATATTGATAATGTTTTGATGACAGAAACTGTTTTTTTTTCTTAAGAAAGGTAGGTTCTCGGAAAATAAAAATCTTGGCAGTGGAATTAACGTACCGAAGTCAAAATGCGTTTCTCGTCTTTATTCATTTCTGAAAGCGAGTGCGACTGCTCTAGCAAGTATACGTTGCCTTTTTGACTGCCACAGGCTACTAGACATCCCTGAAAAATTACGAAATATATATACACTGGTTAACATAACATAACATTTACATACAGGCACATACATTGCTTCTGGCCTCACACACTGTGTCGTGGGAACCAGAAACAACGACATCACAAACATGTAAACATCCAAGACCTGTTTTTTTTTGTCCTCAGCTGGGATTGAAATGAAATTAAATGAAATGAAAAGGTTTTATTCAAAGTAGCGAAGAAACTGCGGCTTAATGAACGTTACAATTCAAACTAGGTGTCCATTTCAAAATCTAGATCATTTTGGAGAAAAACTGGACAAAAAAAACTCCAAACTTAGTCTTTTCAAAGTTCTTAATTAACAGAGTTTACATAATTATTATACAACATAGAACTCATGCATTGTACTGGCTTTATTTCCAGACCTCATTGTCATCTAAATAATCCTTTGTGTTATAGTAGCCATTTTGGCACAAAGTGTGCTTTACATATTTTTTGAACTGCGTTTCAGGCAAGCAAGGATTTTATTATAGAAGCGCATACAATGCCCCAAGAAGGATGTATTAACCTTTGCCAGCCTAAATAGATTCGAACCCGGGACGTCTTGCATGGTAGGCAGATGCGCTACCGCTACGCCACAGAGGTCGTTGGTAGTTATCTCACTGTGGAGGTCCTTTCTGAGAGCCCTATTTCATTAAAAGAAGTGAGAGGGAGAGAGAAGCTTTAAGTCTAATTTATCTTATTTTTGCAAAAATGCCTCTTGTATAAGCTGTTGATTTTCCAATAAACAATAAAATAAAATAAGTACATGTAGTGGGAATTATTCATATGAGTTACCAATAAGTTAAAAAAACTAAATTGATTTTCTATTTAATGTAATTATCTGAAGCGAAATGGTAAATGACAAAATCATTCGAAATGACAACGTACATCAATTAGTAATCAGACTTCGAGGCGATTGAATATCATTGAATCAATATTTAGTCAAAAAACCTATTTAGAGGCTAAAAATTTCACCCATGCCGGCATTTGATAGGTTTTTAAATTTGTCCTTTGCACGGGTTAGTGCATTAAAAATAAAAATAGTACAATATTTAGTCAATTTAGATAACGACTCATTTAGAAAACTCCTGTAAGCCACCTAAAACCTCACTCACTCAGCCAATCATTGACTCACTCACTCACTCACCCACTCACCCACTCACTCACTCACTCACTCACTCACTCACTCACTCACTCACTGACTCACACACACACACACTCACTCACTGCTCGCACGCCGGTTTCCAGTACATTTTATAAAGGAAATGATATTTTTTTTTATTTAACCAATTTGTACAAATAAATGGGCTGAATTAAAAAAAAACGCATCACTTACATTATTGTGCATCTTCATTCGCAGTAGGGGCTCTCTGCAGACCTGCATCGAGAGTACGGGCTCGTACTGACGTCTCAATAGGTCCCAGAAGGAGATCTTGCCATTAGTCTGAGATAACAGGATCAAAGAGTGCCTGGGACAAAGGCCGGATATTTTTCGACATCTTATTTCATACTCAGTAAGTATAAATCCCAGATGTAACAGAGGACAAGTTAATAAGTCAATACATTCCCTATTTGGTCAAAGTATGTATAGTCCCGTCGGTCGCACAGTCAGCAAAATCGCTCATAGCCTTGACTGCCTGAGTGATCTTAAATGATCACGAAGGTTAAGAAACATAGGGCGCGCTTAGTGCATGGATGGGTGGCCGTCTATGACTAACGCTAGTGGCATTTTTCCGAGCGGTTCCGTGCTATGCAAGGCACGTTGGTGCCGGCTGCCGTCGATAGATGGCAGTCGTTATGCCAAGTCAGAGGCCTTAGAACGGCTCGAAAACGTCTGACAGTAAGACCAGCCACTATTCTTGCAAGCCTCCACCAAACCGGACTTGGCCCCTGTGGTGCAGGATTGTAAGACAGTGGCGAACCTACCTGTCAAATTTATCAAGCCGTAAGGCCTCTGACATGGCCTAACGACTGTCATTACACGCCAGCCGGCACCAACGGCTTAAGCGCATTGCGAAGCAAGGAAGCATTCGGAAAAGATGCCACTAGCGGTAGTCACGGGTATTCAGTACGCCTGTTGTTGCTTAACCCAAGTGATTGATTCCAATTGAGTGATCGAGTGGCCTAGTTGAAACGAGGGTTTAAAAACCTATTTAGAGGCTAAAAATTTCACCCATTCCGGGATTCGAGCCCGCAACCTCTGGCTATCCGTACCAGCGCTCTACCAATTGAGCCAATGGGCGACTCACCGGCATCAGTGACGGTCAGCACGGTCGTGGCATCAATTAAGTATATAAGTAAGTATACTTACCGAAATTTACTCCAAATACCACAAGTGATGTTATGCCGCAGCGCAGGCGTCCACAGTATGCTGGAGTGGTGCGTCTCTTCGCTCCAGACCTTCATGGTCGAATCCCCAACGGAGAGGAAGATCTTCACAAACCCGGGATTTCGGTCGACAGATTTTACGGGACCAGAGTGCGCTTCGTACTGGAAGTGTCTTTATCACTTATCTTTTAGGAAAAAATAAACAATGCAACACCACTCAATTGAATTGAAAACTGTATATTTATTACAGACAAAAGATACTTTTTTCTGTATACAGGACAACCCCAAAATAATTATAGCCTGATTACCATGACGGAGGCTGTGGGTTTGATTCCCACTAGGGTAAGCCGTAAATTTGTACAGTCATACAGATTCGTACAGAATTTGTAGTATGTTTATTTCTTTGTTGGTGATGTTTTTGTCTGGTTACCACAGCACAGAGTAACTTACTTCAAGATTAGAATAGAATAGAGTTTAACAATTTGCATGCACCATTACAAGAAGTTAGATGAGGTACATTGCTAAATGTTTGATTTAAAAACTAGTAACTACTCGTTTTTAAATCAAACATTACAGTGATACCTACACTAGGCCTTTATCGTGGAGATCAGCAGCATGATTCCCAAATATTTTTTTGTAATCGTTATAGAGTAGATCACGTGATTGTCTTGTGTGGAAGTTAGAATGTTTTACACAAACCTTTACAGTCAGCTTTTCTGTTTGCGTCTTTCCTTTCCTGTTGCCGTTGATGACGTCACCAGTCTCGGTCCCCACCATGTACCTGGTCGGTATCGTATGCTCAAACTCTAGCACCGAAACTGGCAGGGCCTTGGGCATACTCGGCACATCAGTCCTACTTTCCACGAAATCGATCATAATCTCATCCGTGTAGCCGTTCAAATCCCTCAAATCCCACCACCTGACGAGACCATCTGCACTTCCAGAAAAAAACTCTGCACCACTTTTCGCACTGACAAACAGAACGTTTCGCACAACATCCCCGTGAGACACATGACGGGGGCTTATTGAAATGTGTTTGCTTCCTGCTCTTCTATCCCACAGGGCAACTTGACCATTCACGAGCCCGCCAACCAGAAGGTTTGAGTCTCTAAAACTGAACTGCAAGTCTAGTAACGGACTTATTGGGTTTATTAGCAATTCTGGCTCTTCATTGCGTTCTATGTTCCATATCGCGGATGTTGTTGGAGCTTTAGGCACTCTGTTTACGTCCACGTCAAGGTAAGACACGGCAAATAGTCGGCCTGGTTTTTCGGTTTGCCAAGCGATGCTACTGATGCGTCTGCAGGGGTCAAGGAAGTCATTGTAGATGTTGACTGTACGCACACTAAATTTTTCATGGTGCTGCTGCGATGGCATGTCAGCGTAGTAAGATTCGTACATGTCTACCGCGTTGTTTTGGAACAGGTAATGCTCGATAATCTGCAAAAAAGGGGTTATCATCTATTAAGTAAGAAGAAGCTTGATTTTATTCATATTCATATTCTTTATTGCTAAATCACATACATAGTTACAGTACAGGTGGTGTTGGTATTTGTAGGTAAGTACATGATACCCTGTGAGGGCACTGCAATACAGTTAGTCTTATTATGTATGCCAGATCCTAGACAAATATTTTTTTTATTATTTAGATATTGATTAAATGCAAAAGAATAAATAACAAACATACAAAATAATTAATAATTCCTTAACGAGATTGAGGGTTAAGAAAGTATTCATTCAAATCATAATAACAGTTTTTAATTAACATAATTTTGAGTTTTTTTGTAAATAAGTGGTCTTTTGTTTCATCTTTTATGTTTTCCGGTAGTTGATTATATATTTTTATCAGTGATTCATAGGGACTATTTGAATGTAGTTGCAATTTTGAGAAGGGAAGAGCCAATTTATTTTTACGTCGGGAGTTTGGGGGGTGGTTGGTTTCCTCAAATAAGGTAATGTTTTTTCTTACGAATGTCGCTGCTTCTAGTATGTTAATAGACGGGAGAGTGAGTAAGTTGTGCTTCACAAAGTAGGACCATTGTTAAGCACCGTATGGTGCCCTACCTTTCTGTTTTAATAATAGGTTAATTATTTATTTGTGAATCCGTGTTTATTTGATAATATTTTTAGACAACTTTTACAAGAACAGACAGCGAACTAAATTAAAAAATCATAGGATGACACCATAGCGCAACCATGAGTAGGCGTACGCGTAATATGCGGACAGAGCTGTTTCAAAATTAGTGGTTGTTTTTAGAGTATATAGGGCGTAAATGAATTTTGATATTTTTGTTTTAATGTTTTAAATATGTGCTTTCCAGTTGATGTGAGAGTCAATAGTTAATCCTAATAGTTTAAATTCATTTACTTCTTCAATTTTTTCTCCGTTAATTGTTAATTTTAATGTAAGACCTTTTTTTGATATGGTTGAAATTGTATCAATTTTGTCTTTTTATAATTTATCTCTAAATTATGTGTATCTAACAAAGCTACGACTCTTTACTATAATTATTGGAATATGTTAGAAATTTTTAAATAACATTCATAAGTAATGACAATGAGTGACTTAAAAATACTTTGGTACATGTGTAATAACAGTAACTATTCTATGCAGGATTTGTCTATAATTTCTTTATTAACTTGAACTCTTACCCCCTTATTCATAATAGTCTGTTAACTTTAAGCAATGCTTATTCTCACTCTGTCCTCTTCTATTGACCTAAGTCAGAATGAAAGAGAACACTCTTTAGCAGCTGTTTTAAGCTAGCGGACTATTATGAATAAGGGGGTTAATGTTATATCCATATAAGTTTTCATATTGTCTAAGAGTTTTATTTTTTGAAAGAGTGGTGGTAGCGGAGCGGTGTAGAACGCCGGATTCCCGATCGGGAGGTCGTGGGTTCGAACCCCGGCATGTGCCAATGACTTTGTTTTCTAAGTTATGTACATTTGTGAAGTTATAGTAGCAATACTACTCGCTGACGGTGAAGGAAAACATCTGCGTGTTAGCGTACCTCAGCGCTTGCTACGTACAATGGCCACACTATGAGGCTAAGTGCGGAAATCTTAGGTCTTACTAACTAACTAAGGGTTTTATTTTTCCGCCAAAGTGTTAAATCTGTTAGTTGGGGTTTCGTGAAAATCATCGTAATAAGTTTTGACGGGAAATGTGATTTACCAGTGCAGTGAGAGGATTTACCAGTTAGCATAAGGAGCTTGCTGAGTGTTGCTCAGTGGACCAGGCAGTAATAAAAATCAATAGGAATATAGTCTAAGGACCTCCACCATCCCGGACTTGGCCCCGGTGTTGCAGTATATCCTAACGTTCCTGCGATGGAAGAGACCTGTGCCCCAGCAGTAGGGAGAAACAAGGGTTGACATGATATCGATAGTCAGAGGTGGCAGATAACCAAAAATCTTGGTCTAAAAGAGGGGAGGCCATTTCCCTACTGTGGGACACCAATATTATGGAGGCTGCAGAAAAAATGAGTATGTAATGTTTGAGCATACTGATATCCTTTCAATGCATCCTGCTCAATAAGAGTGGTAGTAACCGGTGCTGTTCTACGGACGCTATCAATATATGTCTCCTCCTTCTCGACTCGCCTCCTGTACCGCTGAGTGGCTTCAGGATCATAGCAATGAACATCATGTGGCCAACCGCCTTCAGAGTGGTGGATACCAGTGTTATTGTGCTGGACTCTGAAATCATTCATTCAAACTAATATTGCAGCAGATGTATCACGCAGAACCTACGCCAGTGGCAACAGCATCTCTCATTTGTTGTTAGATTGTTTTTGACATTAAAATAATGTCTTCTTTCAGTAAAATGTTCCATCTACAATATTAAAGGTACTTTTCCTCCATGTGGCATTGCCGTGGGACGCCCTGTATGATAAATGCTCAATATCTTTATAACTTTTGATGTCTGGTGCACAGTAAAGATTCTCATCTGCTCTCAAATAAAACTACTTAGCATCACCTTTGGAGTTTAAATTTTCTGAATTATCCTCAACGCTAGCTAAGCTACCAGAAGGATGTTGTAACAGGTACCCACCGAAACGTGTTTACTTCATGAGTGGAAAATCTGGGAGTGAACTGTGAAGCCTGGTTTATCGGGTTCCGTAGAATGTAATTCTTAGTTTCTACATCATCCGTGACGATGTTGTCACATAGTTCAGGCCCTTGTTCGCAGAACAGAGGCTGTCTTCCCATATCCCGTCTCCTCTTGACGTATTGGTAAGTCATTTCTGAATGCATCTTTGAGTTAGTTGATAGTATAACGTAAATTAACTTTAAAATAAATTTGATATAAAAATATGATTTTAACAAACAGTGTAATATTTCTACAAAATATTGCTGAATAGTCTGAGTCTTTTTAATCTGTGGAACAGTCTGAAATAATATTGACGTCACGTTGATATTTTTTTCGTTTCCGTTCTTTTTTTCGTATATTAGCAATAAAGAGAAGCACAAAAAGTCTGATTGTAGCATGTAGGCGTTTTGACTTTAGTTTAATCTTCACGTAGACCTCTTGTCATTATTTTATTAACCTACGCTGCTTTGTGGCTTTGTTTCTATGAATGTGTTCATCTCGTAGATTCCCTCTACGGTTCATCTGTTACTTTTTCTGACAGTAAGAGCGGATTCACAATTGCTGTGTTTTGGAAGCGGGCTACGTTCGGCATTTCTTTGATGGCTCATAAATTTAATTCTCTGATAATATATTATATTATCAGAGAATTAAATTAGCAATAAAACTAAGCACAAAAAGTCTGAATGCAGCATGAAGGCGCCCAGATATTAGTTTAATTCCACATAAAACTCTCGTCTTATATGTTTTTCATATGCTCATCTTCTTCCGGTTCGAATACAACAACAGTAGGAATAGTTCACGGATGTCACTCATAGGTTATGCTCGCAGTCCCTTTCATGAATCATATCATAATAGAATTTACTTTCAGGTCAAGAATTAAGGTGATTGACATAGTCGACAAGATTATGTTCTTTTTGTTGCACTAACCCGGGCTAAGGACAATTTTAAAAACCTATTTAGAGGCATGGCATGAGTCCCCACATGGGTGTAATTTTTAGCCTCTAAATAGGTTTTTAAAATAGTCTATACGATTAAAAAGTTGCTAGTCAAATCTGCCGAAGAACCGATAAATTTCACCGATTCATCGGTTTAAAGGACAGATTAAGATCTAGCAAACGCAGCGTCAGATGCCCATCAGCTCAGTAGACCGACGATCTGAGGCAGATTAATGAGAGTGGCTGGATGAGGATTGCCGTGAACAGCAAGAAGAGACGTGCATTAAGGGAGACTATCTCCAGCAGTGCAGTAGCGCTCGTGGCCTAGTCGAACCGAGTGATTGGGATCAATCACTTGAGTTAAGCACACAGCCGCAGTCAGGTGCAGGATGGGTGACCGTCCCACGACTACCGCCAGTGGCATTTTTCCGAGCCCTTCCGTGCTTTGCAAGGCACGTTAAGCCGTTGATGCCGGCTGTCATGTAATGACAGTCGTTAGGCCATGTCAGAGGCCTTATGGGCGGTTTGATAACTTCTGACAATAAGGCCCGCTACTGTCTTACAATCCTCCACCAACCCGGACTTGGCCCCCGTAGTGGAGTATGGCCTAACCTCCCAGTGATGCATGAAGTGGCCCGTGCCCCGGCAGTGGGGATATACAAGGGTTGATGTCGATGTCTAGCATTAGCCGAAAGTAGGTAAATTATGTAATCTTAGCATTGCGATTAAACTTATTGTTTGTTATGTAAAAAAAGGAATATCTGTGCCTGTCTTTACCAAATTCAGATTGAGAGGCAGCACAAAGATTAATAAAAGCAGAAGTGCATAGATATTACTCTTTCGTCGGAATTTTAAAGCTGAAATGAACAGCTGCAGTGCTTAGTGCTTTGGAAACCTTTTAAGATAAAATTTGAAATAGATTTTCTTATTGCAACAGTCAAGGTCAATTGCTTTTCAATGAAAATTTGTTTTTGTTTTTCAATGGTCAATTGTTTTTCAACCCCCTGTACATTGCAAATTATATCCTATCTCAGTAGTTTGGCTTAGTTTAAATCTTCGGTCACCAACTACTGAAATAAGAAGACAAATTAGGTAGGCGCTTAAGAGACCAAAATGTTGAGAGAAAAGGGCGTTAAGGTACGCTGATAAAGATTCAATTGGGCAATCACCGAAAAATCCACATTTCGCCCTTTAAACATTTTTCTCCAAGAATCTGCAATGTTCCGTTCCACGTTATCAGATTTTCTGCTAAGCGAGTTAGCTGTTGTCTTATCCATTTTTACGATCGCCCGCCATCTTTAGACTGAAAAGTGTTCCACTCTAGATAACCTTCGTTTCGCCTCGTAAAAGCTAAGTTATTCGATAAGAGACTTTACAGCTGTCTTATTAAATTACCTTTCGGTGTGCTCAAAAACGAAGGCGTTCCATGCCGTCACGAAATCGTAAAAGATCAATTCTCTTCGACAAAATAATGGGGGCACTTGGGAATGAAAACGACCTCCGTAATGGTCTTAACAAATATATTTATTATCTATAAAAATAGGGTCAAAAGTAACATTAATACACTCATTATGAACTTGCCAATTAATTGATATGAATCTAAAGCTAGCTCACAAAATAAATTACCTAGTAAGTGTTCCAAATAACGTTAAAATATTGTCTAAAATCTAATAGTAAATTACTACACTCATACCTTATTCCATCTCCCTAAGCGAAGGCTGGTGCCTTGCAATGGGGCTTTTAACCTCAAGTCCTAATCTTTGAAAATAACAATAAATTTTGGGACCGACGATATGGGTCTACATAAAAGAGGTAAATTAGAAGTTTGAACGGTTGGTTCTATGTTATTTATAAAATAAAATGCTATTAAAATGTATTCGTAATCAGTCTGCGGCAGACGAATGGGCTGATGAAGCGAAAGAAGTTTGTGATGATCAAGGTAAGTGGCAAAACCTGGTCTTTGCTTAGCGTTGTAGGATAAAGGAGGGGTAGGCAGAGGTTAATTGATTAGTAGACTACAAGATTTTATATGGCAGCTCGCCTAAATACTATATAGCAGCCATTGCTGTGTATTTTTACATGCCGTCTCGGTGAGCTCCCTTTTGACGGTCTGAATAAAGCCTATGGTGGTATCAACGAAACCTTTGTAATTGTTGATCGGGTCAGATAGATCGTCACCATCACGACCAGCGCTCTCCTCGCCCTGACAGTGTTTTAGCTTTATTTATATTACAGTGCTGATATTTCTGGATATTAATGCACTTGTACTAGATTTTCTGCATTGTATTTTTTTCATGATACCATGGTGATCCTTGTCGATGGTGTGAATGAGGTCAATGGTGGCGACGGCTAAATCATTGATGGTTAAATCAGTTTTGTCATCACGGTCATGGTCACCTACTCCTCGGCCTGTATTTCACCTTTATCTGTGTAGGTCGACTAAACGTTTTTTTTCATGCCATCATGGTGAGCTCTTTCTTGACGGTCTGAATGAAGTCGATGGTGGCGTCGGCTAAATCTTTGTCATTGATGGTCGGGTCGGGTTGATCGTCGGGACCATTACCACCTCCCTCCTCAGCCTGCCGGTGTTTCAGCTTTATCTCCCGAGTACGAGCTTCTAAAATTCGCTCGCGGTGGATTTCGCGCTCGAACATCTGCGGTAAATGTTTTGCGTTAGAAAACGGCTACGGCTTGGAACGTAAGTTTTTTATCGATTTTGGATATTGATAAGATAAGATGAGATGAGATGAGATGAGATGAGATGAGATGAGATGAGGTGAGGTGAGGTGAGATGAGGTGAGGTGAGGTGAGGTGAGGTGAGGTGAGGTGAGGTGAGGTGAGGTGAGGTGAGGTGAGGTTAGGTGAGGTCAGGTGAGGTGAGGTGAGGTGAGGTGAGGTGAGGTGAGGTGAGGTGAGGTGAGATGAGATGAGATGAGATGAGATGAGATGAAACGAGACTTGACGGGACGGGACGGGACGGGACGGGACGGGACGGGACGGGACGGGACGGGACGGGACGGGACGGGACGGGACGGGACGGGACGGGACGGGACGGGACGGGACGGGACGGGACGGGACGGGACGGGACGGGACGGGACGGGACGGGACGGGACGGGACGGGACGGGACGGGACGGGACGGGACGGGACGGGACGGGACGGGACGGGACGGGACGGGACGGGACGGGACGGGACGGGACGGGACGGGACGGGACGGGACGGGACGGGACGGGACGGGACGGGACGGGACGGGACGGGACGGGACGGGACGGGACGGGACGGGACGGGACGGGACGGGACGGGACGGGACGGGACGGGACGGGACGGGACGGGACGGGACGGGACGGGACGGGACGGGACGGGACGGGACGGGACGGGACGGGACGGGACGGGACGAGACGGGACGAGACGAGATGAGATGAGATGAGAATATTCTTTATTGTACACCAAAGCACATATTATAAAACATGTAAAGATACAAAGTACAATTAGCGGCCTTATTGCTAAAAGCGATTTCTAGTAGTATTTCTTCTAATTGATATTTGGTTTTGGCATAAAAAAACTTTATTAAGCTATGCAAATCAGAGCGAAACCAGGGAGCCAATTCTCACTTCATTAGCAAATATGTGGTATACGACCCTAAGATGTATGTCTTGGAATTCTACGTAAAAAGTCGAGCGACAGCCAAAATATGTATCATGGGCTAGATTGAATTCGAATGAGAAAATAAATGTGTAAAATGACTTTGTTGAGTTATCTTATCTTAGTTTGATTCGACAAATGTCTAAGCCTTCGACTATTTTGCATGGCAGAGAATCGGCCCCCAGGTCGGACTTTTCCGACAAAAAGTCAAGTAAGTTTATCCGGTTGCAAATCAATAATGTGTAGTGCTTACGACAGTTGTAGTTCAAAAAAACATTTAAAATTCTATACTATTTGCCGTAAGTCCTACAAAGTGAGTTCAAAAAATCTGCCTGTAGAGTTTACGTAGTAGTAATGATAAGGACAACAATAATAACACTCCCAAAATTAGTAATAATAATATTGTCAACTTCCATGCCATAAAATAAAA
The DNA here is from genome assembly GCA_934045075.1 of Yponomeuta sedellus. Classification (NCBI taxonomy): domain Eukaryota; kingdom Metazoa; phylum Arthropoda; class Insecta; order Lepidoptera; family Yponomeutidae; genus Yponomeuta; species Yponomeuta sedellus. Next base: position 15,991,147 of record OW203743.1, read on the forward strand.
AATAAAAAATCATGGGCAAATAAGTACATTATACTATTTTTATTTTAAATGCACTAACCCGTGCTAAGGACAAATTTAAAAACCTATTTAGAGGCATGGGTGAAATTTTTAGCCTCTAAATAGGTTTTTAAATTTGTCCTTAGCACGGGTTAGTGCATTAAAAATAAAAATAGTATAATCATGTGGGTACAGTGATATCGTTCCGATGTAAAACCTAACTGCAAAGTAGGTAGTCGGGGCTGTAAGTGATGCAATTTGCTTAAGCCAGATGTCGCTGCCTGTACGTAATACAGAGAATAGTGTAAAGAGGTTCGAAATTTCACTGATGCCGGTGAGTCGCCCATTGGCTCAATTGGTAGCGCGCTGGCACGGATAGCCAGAGGTTGCGGGTTCGAATCCCGGCATGGGTGAAATTTTTAGCCTCTAAATAGGTTTTTCAAATAAGTACAACTAAATAGTAAATTATTCTGATCCCAAATTATGAACAAAAGGAAACCATTGTTATTTTCAAGGTTAGGACTGATGCCGTTAAAGTAACGAGGCAAGTACATCACCAAAATGGAAGAACTGGAAGGTTATGTTAGATAATTACGTTATGCATCAGCCACTTCTCGCCTTTTTCGGTCACAGACATGCCATGTGACACCTCACACATGTATACATTCCCCACATTACTGCCGCATGCAATATGTGTACCCTGAAATAAAATGGTATGCGACTGTTAAGCAAAATGAAGAAGACTGACGTATGTGTTTTTTTATTTTCTACCACTTTGTGAAGATATAGAGAAAAAATATAATTAATATACAGTAATGGTAGTAAGTAGGAGATTTACAGACTGCCAGAGAACAAGAAACTGTAATATATAAAATATATTCAAATTTATACTTATAAAAACTATATTAAGTAAGTCCGACAATAGGTCGTAGACTAATTAACATAGCAACATAACATTGGCGGAGTCAGCCAGTAAAAATATAAAAGCGCTTGTAAGTACGAGCGATAGGGTTTGACAATGACGTAAATGCTTTCAACAACCGATTTGCACTAATTCTTAAATTTCATCATTCAAACTAACTTTTTTTTACCTACCCTTGTGTCCCCTGTTAGACGAATGCTTCCTCTCCTGTTTTCGTCTCTACCTATTACTAGTCATTTTGAACCATCCCGACAAAAATGCATATAGACCGATCCGTCATCGTCGTCTTGGTTTGCCGCACCATCAATATCTATTTTGCGGAACCCATTCGGTTTCAATTTCGCCTCACCTATCTCAGCACATATGGCGGACATGGACATCAGTGTATTTTTGTTTGATTATTTTTAGGGTTCCGTACCTCAAAAGGAAAAAACGGAACCCTTATAGGATCACTTTGTTGTCCGTCTGTCCGTCCGTCCGTCTGTCAAGACCCTTTTTCTCAGGAACGCGTGGAGGTATGAAGCTGAAATTTATATCAATTACTCAGGTCTACTGTCCCTTGAAGCTGTGAAAAAATCGAACTTCTAAGCCAACGCAATCAAAAGATACAGCCGTTTATGCCGCAAATTTTCGACACTTGCAAGGGAATCAAAACCTACAGGGTGCTTCCCGTGAACTCAGAATCTTGAAATTTGGTACGAAGCAACGTCTTATAGCATAGATAAAGGAAAAATTACGAAAACCATAAATTTTTAGTTACATCACATAATATATATTTTTTTAATAATTTTAAACTTACTACCCATTTCCTCATAAACGCGTAGAGGTATTAAATTGAAATTCATACCAAATACTCAGGTCTATAATACAGGTTTGTACGGAACCCTCGGTGCGCGAGTCTGACTCGCACTTGTTTGTTAAATATCTAGTAATAGAAAATCTAAAAATATATTACATTCTCATGGTACTTCAACTTCACCAGAGGATCCTTACACACTTGCATAGTGACCACCGGTTCATACTGACGTCGCAGGAAGTCCCAGAAGGACAGTTGTCCATTGTATTGTGTAAGAGCCATCAGGGATACCCTGGGAAAGTAAGAAATCTAAGAAATAAGAAAGTAAGAAAGTAAGACATCTTAAAAGTCACTTCGATTTCAACCCTGTATGTCCCCACTCCTGGAGCACGGGTCCAGGCTCTGCGTTCACTCCTCACACTCACTCCTGCGTTGCAGGAAGGTTAGGCCATACTCCACCACGGGGGCCAAGTCCGGGTTGGTGGAGGCACTACTTAAAAGGCACTACTTCAACAAAAAAAACCAAAGGCAAGCTTTTAAAAAACAAGTTTGATTACAGTAATGGGGTCCATTTCAAGTTGTGACATTTTACTATAGTGTTAAGAACGTTAATAGAACACTATAAACTTGGGATCCTGATGACAATCAGAGTCAATTTACAGTAGTTACAACCACGGTAAAGGAAAATAGATAACTGTGAAGGAAAACATCGTGATTAAATCTAAGTGTCTGAGCTAGGCGTATAAAATCGTCAATAGGCAGAAGATACAAGCGGTGATTAGGTCTATACTCTTTTTGAGAGACGCCTTGTACCTTGTAGAGTGGTATGTTAAGTCAGCTTATTCCAAGCTTACCTTCCCGGGCTCCAAGCTCCAGACGTGATTTTATGACGTTGGGGCGGCGACCACAGTATCGGAGACTCCTTGCAATCCTCGGAAAATACTTTCACAGTCCAGTCTCCGACTGTTAAGAAGTTTTTGAGGAAACCAGGATTACGTTGCAAAGACCAAACTGGGCCGAGATGGGCTGTGAACTGAGAAGTAAAAGTAAATTATGAAAGCAAGAATAGGAAGTATATATGGGTTTGCTATAGCATATTCTGTTTGAATAGCCATCTAGTGTATTCATTAGGCTCAAAAATCGAAAGCACATTTATCTCGTGAAATCAGCCATAGTTCGAAATTTGCTGTTAGTCAATACAGAAACAGATTTATGTAAACAGAAGCGAGACATGATGGCAATTTTACTCCCTGTTTCTTGTACACTAACAATCTGTTAGTCTAAGGTTATTTCATTAAATTTAAATTATCAGTTGGCTGAATTATAAGCTGTGCTTATAATAAATTTCAATAATTTACACAGAGATTAAGTAAATCAGCAGGTTATTTGCTCTTTGAGTATTTTTAGTCTTTAAACTAAACTTTTCCTCGTAAATCAACTCTGCTATTAGCAGATTTAAAATTTTCTGCAAAATAAACTTTGGATTACTTATTTTGGGGCAGCCATGAATCAAAATATGTGTTTAACTCACCGCTATCGGAATCATCTCCGTCGCCGTCTTTCCCTTTCTATTTCCGGCAAAGACGAAGCCGTTTTCCGTCCCAACCATAAACTTGGTCGGCATCGACCATTCGTACTCCAACACGCTGACACCGGTCGCGTACTCCATCTTCAGCGTCTCCAAGTTACTTTGACAGTGGTGCATGATCATTTGCTCGTACGGACGAGACATGTTCCTCATATCCCACCACTTGCAAACCCCATCTGGTCCAGCAGAAAAGAACTCTTTGCCCGTTTTGGAGCTTATAAACATGACGTTTCTAACCAAATCTCTGTGGGCCTGATGAGGCGCGCAGGAATCCACCGGATCTTCCACTCTGGTGTCCCAAATAGCCACCTGCCCATTCAACAGACCACCAGCAAGGATACGCGACTCTTTTTGGCTAAATTGCAGGTCCAGAAGGGGAGATTTTGTATTGACTTCGTAGACAGGTTCTGTTGTCCGCTCGATGTTCCACACGTAGGAATGTTTTGGTGATAGGGAAACTCTATTAAAATTTATGTTTAGGTAGGAGGCAGCGAAGTTTTCGCCTTCGGGATCGAAGGATATGCTGCTGATTGTTCTTACGGAAGACGATTGGTCTCGGTAAGCGTTGACCTTACGGCAAGTGAACTTCTCGTGAGGAAGCAGGAGTGGGTAACTGGAGTAATACGTCTCGTATAAGTCTATGGCGTTATTTTGTAGGAGATAGTGCTCTAAGTTCTGTAAAAAAATGGAAATTTTCAGATGTCACCACGATCTCAAAAATCATTGAAACATGAAATATTATCATATGTATAGGTAGCAATTGATGTATTTGGTTTAAGGTGACTTGAGAAAGCATGGTCGGAGAGGAGTTTTTTTTCCGCTGACTTTTTCTTTACTACAATACGGCCAGAAAGCAGCGGCTTACATTTTCATTGTACATTGACATTCAGCAAGCAGAATGTAAATTCTTTAAGTTGATATAAATTGAATTGAGTTAGTTTTCACTGACCGCTGTCCGTGAATGTCCTTAGTTACATTCACTACTGGCGTGTAACAAAGTAGTACATTGTAGGCTTGATAAATGAAAATGAATTGTATAAGAATTTTGTAGAAGAGGTGTTTTTTTTAACTTTTTTTTTCTAGCGCTACACTCAAGTTACGGCAGCACTCACAGGAGTAACTTTCATGACACAGTGTATGTAGTCGTCCTCTTTCTCGACTCTGCGTCTGTAGCGTTGAGCAACTTCTATGTCGTGGTAATGGACATCGGCGGGCCAACCGCCTTCGGCGTGGTTTACGCCCGTTGAGGTGATATCAGCCCTGAAACAGTAACCAGCCTGTAGTACGATGACAGGAGTCCCATTAAAATTGATATCAACACTTGGTATGTCCCCAGTGCTGGGGCACGGGTCTCTTCCTGCATCACAGGACGGTTAGGCCATACTCCACTACGGGGGCCAAGTCTGGGTTGGTGGAGGATTGTAAGACAGTGGCGGGACTGTCTGTGTCGGTGCTGTGAAGTTCGTAACGAGATCTGAAGAAATGTTAAATGTTAACTTCGTGAGGAAACCTGAGTGTCTGAGGTTTTAAAATACCTCAGTGCTTGAAATTGTCAATCCGCGGTGGGCACGCGTGATAATTTAGCCCGTACTCTCCGATAGAAGGCATGTGCCCTGCAGTGAGACGTTTACAGGCTATTTTTTATTTTTTATTATTTCATTTTACCATGGCCTTCATACCCTTTGCTCGTAGACTTGTAGACTTATAATGCAGTGGGCCTAAGTCGCAGCCCAAAATCCACGGTGTTATATTAAGAAGACAGACTTACCGAATAGTGTTGATTGAATTTGAAGAAAATAGGGGTGTGTGCTGAACCTGAGCATGAACGGGATTTCTGGAAATAAACACATAACTAAAACATATAGAAAGAAATACATAGAGATAGAGAGAAAAAGAGACAGAAAGAGAAAACAATGCACCAACAGTCATTCAGAAATGAGTCATTCAGAAATGACATAACATAACCTCACGCCTGTACCACAGAGGGGTAGGCAGAGACCAGGGACTGCCACTTGCCAAGATCCTGACACATCACCTTTGCTTCATCAACGTTCATAAGTCGTTGCATGCACGCACGCTGGTTCCGGGTACTTTTTGTCTTCCCCTTTGCTAATTCATCCCCTAATTGGTCGGAGTATATCCACCTGGGACGTCCCTTACCGTCCCTTACACAAATTAATTGAAACTGAAGATGAAGTTTGGTCACTAAAAATATCCGGATATTTTTTGTGGTGCATGCCACGGATTATCTGGCCGCAGCTTTGTGTCGTACTACATTTAAGAACAGTGTACGAGCTAGCAACGTACTCTGTTAGTTGGTCGCCGTATCGCTGACATAGCCTTAAGCAATGCTCGGTTCACGCGGCAAGTATATTGTAAAATTACAGCCGGTTTTTATAATTGAGAATCTCATTAAGTAAATATTTAAGTAGGTGACGTTCTGTTACGCTCTTTTCTGAGAAATTTGAAGATGTCTCTTCGAACTCGCACTATAATTAACTATTCACTCTGTCGTGGCTTAACGACTGCCGTTACGTGACAGCCAGCACCATCCCGGAGTTGGCCCCCGAAGTGGAGTACGCTGGGGCACGGGTACCTTCCTGGTATGCAGAAAAAGACCCATGCCGCAGAAGTGGGGACATAGAAGTGTTGATTATCGATATCGAACCCAGTCGATTGACAATCTTATCCACCTGTCCAGAACCAAAATCGTTGACAATCTTATCCATCTGTCAAAATCGTTGATGTTTGAGCTGCAACGGCTAAGCTCATGAGGAGGCCAAAGCCGTATGGGCCCAGATAGAATGTATATCAAAATAATTATTGACTCGTAATTGTTTTGTACCTGAGGATGTAAGACTTATATTCCGCAGGATCAGGCTTGATAGTATCGCACATCAGAGGTCCTTCTTCACAGAACAGAGGCTGTTTGCCAAACTCTGACCTCTTCATTATATAAGGGTATTGCAGATCCATGATTCCCGAGTAATTTATCTTCTAGAAAGTATATTTTGTGAAGTTTTCGTACAGTTAGTAAGTGTATTTGGTATTTTGCGTGGGTTTGAGGATTAATTTTTAGTTTGTGACGTTTGATTGTTGATGTTTTTGTTTATATGACACTATGTATGACATTAACAAATGACAATGTCGGTTTTTGCGTTATTGAGTTCGGGCTGGCAACATTTTGAAATAAGCCAGTATTTTGAGGTTGGTTTAAAATGTGCTCTACCAGCACCTAGTGACGTCACAAGTGCATCAATTTTTACAGCGCATTTTGGTACCACATGACTAACATTTTTAATCAATAGGTTAATCTAGAAAAAAAAAACTCTAATCATTTTCAATATTTTTTTTGCTTGTTACCTATTCTAGAAAGAGGAAAGAAAAGAAAGGCATTTAGCAATTTTTATAGCGCGTTTTTTGTACCACATGACTAGAATTCTAATGAAACAGGTTAAATGAGAATAAATATTAGTCGTTAGGAATAAATATACACTGATTATTTTAAATATTTTTTTTTTGCTTGTTCCCTATTCTAGAAAGAGGAAAGAAAAGAAAAGCATTTACAAATTTTAAAAGCGCGTTTGTGTACCACATGACTAGAATTCTAAAGAAACAGGTTAAATGAGAAAAAAAATTAGTCGTAAAGAAAAAAAACACAGTATAATTATTTTCAATCATTTTTGTGCTAGTTCCCCATTCTAGAAAGAAAAAGAAAAGAAATACATTCATTGGAATAATTAAATGCATCACAGCAAAGGAAAAGCTGCCAAAGACAGAAAACAAAGCAAATCACATACATGATTTTTGCTTCTCCGATTCTCTAAGGTTTGCTGGAAGAAATCTCTTTAAGAGATAAGCTCGCCTTTGTAAATGTTATCTCTTATGTAAAATGTCCTGTTAAATGTATCGTGTGTAATAAAGTTTAATATAAATAATAATAAATACAAAGTAAGTGTGTAAGAGGTGCTCAAATACCTCAGCGCTTCGTTATCAACCCTTGTATGTCCCCACTGCTGGGGCACGGGTCTCTTCCTGCATCGCAGGAAGGTTAGGCCTTACTCTACCACGGGGGCCAAGTCCGGGTTGGTGGAGGATTGTAAGACAGTGGCGGGCCTTACTGTCAGAAGTTATCAAGCCGCCCATAAGGCCTCTGACATGGCTTAACGACTGCCATTATATGACAGCCGGCACCAAAGGCTTAGCGTGCCTTGCGAAGCACGGAAGCGCTCGGAAAAATGCCACTAGCGGTAGTCACGGGACGCTCACCCATCCTGTGCCTGACCGCGCCTGTTGTTGCTTAACCGAGTGATTGATTCCAATCACTCGGTTCGCCTAGGCCACGAGCGCTTCGCTCAGCGTTTGAGATGGGCAATCAGCGGTCGGCACGCGTGAGCCTATACTTTCTCTCTGAGAGAATATTTACCACAGGGAAAAGTCGGTCAATCAATCAATCATATATTTATTGCCATCAATTACATGTAACGGATTTTTATTAATATTAAGTTTCAATGCAATTTTACCAATCTGGTGTGACAGTATCGAAAGGTTTAAACTAAAAGCATGCATTTTATTAAGTAAATAAATTGTGATTACTTGTCAACATTAAGTTTCACAGTTATACATTTTATCGGACCTAGAATACACGCTCATGCAGAAATTCAATTATTTGAAGACGAGCGGCACAGTTTTGCGGAGAGAGAGAACTTTTAAAATCAATGCTCTAATATCTTTTTGACTTATGTAATTCCATTTTCGTTGCGTACTGTTAGGTTCATTGCCTCATTTTCCCAATTTTGCGGACATAAGTAAAGTCGCCGCGCAGTGTCTAATATAAAAACTGCAGTAGGTGCATGCCGCGAGCAGTCGAGCCCTAACTCACAAACCAATCGGATTACCTATAATTACGTGAAGTGACCTTTTCACCAAATTTCCGGACTAACTGTACGTGCTGTGTTTTGAGATTCACAATAAACATCAGTTAAGTGAATTCCAGTGGTTTAATTCCAAAGGACCTTCTGGAGCGCCATCCTCCCCCTCTAACAGTACGTAGAACTTTGATGTGTGATAAAAAACAATTGACAAATGATTTTCCGCCAATTGTTTTCTTTTATGACTAAGAGCTGATTTTTCAATATTCGGATAAAGCTTATTCGTCGAATATTATATTAAACAACCAATTCAAAAATGTGTTCTAATTGCCTTTCTTTTGTTGTTTCACGGTGACATTTATAATAAATTATTGTGTAATACTATAATAGACGGATAAGTATCATCCGAGGATTGATAAATCAGCCCTAAGAAGGTTACAACGTTTCAAAAATATAACATTCGAAATTCAAATAGTTCCGATTACCTAGAAGTGCAAAACTGCCTTTGGATAGATTCAAAATATGGTAGATTGTCGACATCTCGCAGTGCTTTAGGTAGTTTATAAAAGAACGTACATTCAGTTCTCAGCTTCTTCTTCAGATTTCCATCCTTAATAGACCTGGCTAATATTTTCTAAGGTTAACACGAGCAGTAGACATAATTAAAACTGTTTTTATACGGATTTATGCTTGTTTATTACATTTTTTACAATTTTCCAACGTTTCGGCACTTTTTCAGGTGCCGTGGTCCCGGATGACTGAGGTGACAGGTGTCTTTTAGAAATCATTAACGGTTAGTTTACTACCCTCGGCAAAAATTACAAAAGTTAATTATTATTGTTAAATCAATATTGTTGACATTATATAAAAAATAATTGGTTTGTCTATTTTGGAACGTAACTTCATAATTAACTTTTGTAATTTTTGCCGAGGGTAGTAAACTAACCGTTAATGATTTCTAAAAGACACATGTCACCTCAGTCATCCGGGACCACGGCACCTGAAAAAGTGCCGAAACGTTGGAAAATTGTAAAAAATGTAATAAACGAGCATATATCCGTATAAAAACAGTTTTAATTAGACCTGGCTAAGCTAAGAACCACCGATTAAGTGAACAGTACTAGTATACACTGCCGCGCTCCTATCTGGTGCTGGAGTGTTTCAGTTACATTAACTTGGGATAGATTGTCGGGATTTATTTCATACTGATGTGAAAAGTAAGCGCGCTATAGATGCGGCATTCATAGGTTTCGGTTAATTTACCACCAACAAATAACAAATTGGTTAAGCAACAACAGGCGCGGCCAGGTACAGGATGAGCTGTCCCGTGACTACCGCTAGTGGCATTTTTCCGAGCGCTTCCGTGCTTCGCAAGGCACGCTAAGCCGTTGGTGCCGGCTGTCATATAATGGCAGTCGTTAAGCCATGTCAGAGGCCTTATGGGCGGCTTGATAAGTTCTGACAGTAAGGCCCGCCACTGTCTTTCAATCCTCCACCAATCCGGACTTGGGCCCCGTGGTGGATCATAGCCTAACCTTCCTGCGATGCAGGAAGAGACTCGTGCCCCAGCAGTGGGGACATACAGGGGTTGATAACGTAAATAACACATCACATGACACTAATGTTATAAAGGCGAAAGTTTGTGAGTGTGTATGTCTGTTACTTTTTCACTTCTAAACGGCTGGAGCGATTTTAATAAAATTTGGTATGGAATTAGCTAACACCCTGGATTAACGTAAATGCTACGTTTTTCGGCCACAGCTAGACAAATATATAAAAATCTAGTGTCACGGAGTATGTCATCAAACTTCTTCGAAACGGCGTCACCTATATTTATGTGTATATTCGGTAGATCTGCAAATAGTTCGAAGGCTAATTAATATTTTAAAATAACGAAGGCGGGTCAGCTAGTAATTTATGATATCTTCCACACACAATCACGTCTGCTGGCCTCAAAATAGGATGCCCTGTGCTAAGGAATCCTGTATTAATTTTCTTAAGTACTACATACTATTCTATCTCCCTCCAAAATGGTTGAGACTGGTGATACTGTTCGTGTGTCTGGCCGCAGCTAAGTTTTCCCCTATTATTGTGAGACATTTGACTAATGCTTCGGCATTTAGGCTTGTTAATGGCAATCATGAAATCTTATTAGGTTTACATAATGGCAACTGATGTATTAGGTTTTAAGATGATTTGAGAAAAGGTGGTCAGAGTGGAGTTTTTTTTTTCCGCTGCCTTTTTCTCCACTACTATACGGCCCGAAGGCGGCGGCTTACATTTTACATTGTACATTGACATTCAGCAAACAGAATGTAAATTTTTTACGTTGAAATAAAATGATTGGAATTGAATTGAATTTGAATTAGTAGCTTAATTCCGGATTCACCGCCTGAGTTTTTATCGGAAGAGCAGATTTTAAGCTCAGATTCGCAGAGCTTTATCATGTTGAGAAGAGATGGAGCTCGCGTTTTCGGTTGGAAAAATCACGTTAGTGAATCCGGAATTGAGCTAATCAGGGCTTATTTTCTGTTAGTAGCTGCATTTCAATACAATAATAGAATAATGGACGGGTCGCGGGACGTGTTTTTTTTTACCATAGGCGCTTAGAAGGTTTTATACGTGTGCGTATCATGTAATAGGTTAATAGGTAATCTCTAGGTTTATAAATTTATAATAAATTTGTATTTACAGATCAAAAATTTTATCTAATTATGTCACATTATTCTGATGTGATGTTATGTGACTACTTACCGCATCCATTCCTTATCAGCTTTAAAGGCAGAGGCTTAGTTCAATCGCGTTACAGGCAGATTTATAGCATCCTTTATCGCCTACAATCGAACCGCTGCCGTGGGCCTCGGCTTAATTGCAGCCTGTACTTAGCAACAACTTTATCTCTCTCCTAAACTACGGGTAATATTACCACTGTCATTGAGAATTTCTCACGTGTGACGTACACGCAATTTTACAGCTGATTTATTCACGTGATGAGGCAAGGCGATGGTTAAAGGTGGTGCCACACAGATAAAATTATAGAATTAAATAGAATCATCTGGTGGCTTAAAAAATTCTGATAGTAAGAGCAGCCACTAGTCTTGCAAGCCTCCACCAATCCGGACTTGGCCCCGTGGTGGAGTATGGTCTATACCTTCCTCAGGGAAGAGACCCGTGTACCTAAGTGGGGACATAATGTGTTTATGATAAATATAACTTATCTTATATTGCTTAAACATCGGTGAATACGTTTCGGGGATGTTCGGTAACAAACACTGTGACACGAAACTTTTATTTATATTAGATGTTTTTGCTGTTTTTTAGTTTCCTCCTCGGTTTTTTAATGTTACTTTTAAATATGGCTTATCTTTAAAAATCAAGCCTCGCAGAGAAGACATTACTTAGGGTAAAAAAATATGATATTTTATGTGACAGCCGTCACCAATGGCTTCATATACCTTGTGAAGCACGGAAGCGTTCGGAAAAATGCCACTACCGGTGGTCACAAGATGGCCACCCATCCAGCACCTGACCGCGCACGTTGTTGCTTAACCTAACTTGTGACAGTAAGGCCCGCCACTGTCTTACAATCCTCCACCAACCCGGACTTCACCGCGTGACCCATTAGTGTGAACACACAAAGGTTTTATATCATCACACGAGTATATAAATAACATCAATATAAAATCCCTTGGCGGAGCTAATGTGTGATTTAATTAACAGTATGAGCATGCTTTTGTACGAGCATGTGTACCTGCACCTTAATAATCGGAATGGGTTTGCTTACTCGCGCTAACCACGATGATTGACAGTCTATTAAATATTTCTGTCACAGCGATATGCTATCGATAGGCGAGTACAAATATGAATCGTAGACACAGAAATAAAGAAATTGCAGAGCCACATTAGAAGTACCTGAAACTGGCGTGCGTGCATGAAGCGACTAATCAATTCCAAATTGCGATTATTCACGTAAAGAATTTGCAGTCTGCTTGCATGTATTTATATGGGTTCTCTGCCTTTTTGCAGAAACATTTTCGGCCGATTATCATTTGGCAACTAACGTTTCAAATTATATTATTTTGCGGAATAATCATTTGCCAACTATTCTTTTTTTTTTGATTTCCCAACCTCGTAGTTGCCAACTGTTTGTTTGGTTTGCTTTTTATAATGAAATCTTTCAAAATGCCAACTATCGTAGCGTATATTTAAGTAGCGTATATTTTACGCGTAATATTCATTCGGTCGGCCAAAATTTTTTCTGCAAAAAGGCAGAGAACCTTCGGTCTTATATGTTCAACCTAACACGCTCCTTCGCGCTCCGCTATGCTACGCGCTTCGTCGCACCTATATTTTTGTCGCAGATTGAGTCTCGCCGGCCACCCCTCTAGCCAGTAATATTACCATTCCCAGTAATATTTTTTCTTAAATTAAAAATGCAAATATTTTTTTTTATCATAAAATCAATGTATGAAAAGGGAACTTAAACTGACGAAACTTTATTCATCTAATAGTTGTTTGCCTAGTAAAAGACTTGACAAATAATAAATTTAAAAACCTATTTAGAGGCTAAAAATTTCACCCATGCCGGGATTCGAACCCGCAACCTCTGGCTATCCGTACCAGCGCTCTACCAATTGAGCCAATGGGCGACTCACGGCATCAGTGAAATTTCGAACCTCTTTACAATATTCTATGTATTACGTACAGGCAGCGACATCAGACTTAAGCAAATTGCATTACTTACAGCCCCGACTACCTACTTTGCAGTTAGGTTTTAACATCGGAACGATATCACTGTACCCACATGATTACACTATTTTTATTTTTAATGCACTAACCCGTGCTAAGGAACAAATTTAAAAACCTATTTAGAGGCTAAAAATTTCACCCATGCCGGGATTCGAACCCGCAACCTCTGGCTATCCGTACCAGCGCTCTACCAATTGAGCCAATGGGCGACTCACGGCATCAGTGAAATTTCGAACCTGTTTACAATATTCAATTTACAATAAACCTAACTGCAAAGTAGGTAGTCGGGGCTGTAAGTAATGCAATTTGCTTAAGTCTGATGTCGCTGCCTGTACGTAATACAGAGAATATTGTAAAGAGGTTCGAAATTTCACTGATGCCGTGAATCGCCCATTGGCTCAATTGGTAGAGCGCTGGTACGGATAGCCAAAGGTTGCGGGTTCGAATCCCGGCATGGGTGAAATTTTTAGCCTCTAAATAGGTTTTTAAATTTGTTCCTTAGCACGGGTTAGTGCATTAAAAATAAAAATAGTGAAATAATAAATTCCCAAAACGTTTTGTGTCTGTGGCGAGCACATGTCAACTCTGCGCGCGCACTACAAACTCCAACATTCCTGCATCGCGCAATCAAAGTGTTTCAATGACATAGCATAAATATAACGTCCGACTAACAACAGTTGGACCGGCCGTCCCCAGGCATACGATCTGCCTGGCGGGAAATTTCCCTTTATAGTGGAAGAGCACGATCACCCGCTCTTCCCTATAGTGGTGACCCCTGACAGAACATTGTCAACCTACCTTCGCTCTCGCAGCACCCCACATACAGTCTCAAAGCAAGGCCAGCAAACTTCCTTCTCACTTCATCAGTTCCACTACAGTCAACGCACCGACTACTGGGACTGATGGTGATCTTCCCCCAACCCCTCGGCACGGCAGCCACACAGCAACAGCATGCGTTGCCAGTGGTACAACAGCCTTCGCCGGTTCCTACCACATGCGCGGGCCCCATGGTACTGTCGCCGGTGAAGTGGCTGTTAGCCGCCGAACACCTTCAACCGCTAGTCGACTCACTGACTCAGCGTCACCTGGCACTTGCAGGCTTTAGAGCACAGACTTCGATTCCTATCAGACCTAGCTATGCGTAGCTACGGTCTTGAAGGGGAGTGATGTGGCGAGCACATGTCAACTCTGCGCGCGCACTACAAACTCCAACATTCCTGCATCGCGCAATCAAAGTGTTTCAATGACATAGCATAAATATAACGTCCGACTAACAACAGTTGGACCTGCCGTCCTCAGGCATACGATCTGCCTGGCGGGAAATTTCCCTTTATAGTGGAAGAGCACGATCACCCGCTCTTCCCTATATGTCATTATAATAATCAGCTTAACAATTATCCTACCAAATGAAACATTACGATACAAAAATTTGTTAATCGTTTGTTGTCAACGTAAAAAATAGGTAAAACGTTGGTTGGCAAGTGATAATCAGCGTAACAATTTTCTGCGAAAAGGCAGGACACCATTAATATGACTCTGAAATTATTTATATGTTTTTTTGTACATCTACTTCCTCCTCTAATGTATTAGTCCAGTTCATCCAAAGGTTGTCTGGAAGAGATTACTTTTAGTGATAAGGTCTGTACTCTTAGGTTACGAAATATTTAAAAACCTATTTAGAGCCTAAAAATTCCACCCATGCCGACCAACGACCTCTGGCTAACCGTGCCAGCGCTCTTCCAACTGAGCTAATGGGCAAGTACCGGCATCAGTGAAATCTCGAACCTCTTTACAATACCCTCTATTTAAAAACCTATTTAGAGGCTAAAAATTTCACCCATGGCGGGATTCGAACCCGCAACCTCTGGCTATCCGTGCCAGCGCTCTACCAATTGAGCAATTTAAATTTGTCCTTGGCACGGGTTAGTGCATTAAAAATAAAAATAGTATAATACTCTCTATATTACTTACTTACAGTTTTTAAAATTGTCCTTTGCGCGGGTTAGTGTAACAAAAAGAATATAATTACGAAATATTTGACTAATTTCCGTTTTTATCTACAATAAAGTGTTTTCTATCTCTATTTATCTATCTATGTCCATATTCAATGTAAAGTGTTAGCAGCTGCCTTCGGGCCGTAGTGTAGTAGAGAAAAAAACAGTGGGATATAAACGGCACGATGACCATTTTTTCCCAAATCATTGTAAACCTAATACGTCAGTTGCATACATATATGATATGATTTCATGGTAAATATTCATACAAATGCATCCGACAGAGAACCAAAGAAATTGACATAGCTCAGAAGTGGCAGTGCCATATCTCGCGAAGAACCGACAACCGTTGGAGTAGACGTGTTCTTGAGTGGAGACCGCGACTCGGCAAACGTAGTGTAGGGTGCCCTCCGACCATGTGGGATGACGATCTGCGAAAAACTGCCGGCAGATGCTGGATGCGGCAAGCTGAAGACAGGGCGCTATGGCGCTCATTAGGGGTGGCTATGCGAGCAGTGGACTAATATAGTCTGAAGAAGAACAAGATTTATAAAGGTTTGTCAGGTTCATGGCAAATGAAAAATCCTGGTATATGGCTACCCCTCCGGGATACAGGCGTGAGTTTACCTGGTATGATAACATCTTACTTTGAAATAAATCATTTTTACGTTTATATGGAAGCCCAGTAGATAGAACAATGGACTCGGAAGGGGGACCCAAATACGATTCCCAGTGCGGGCACGTACAGTGCTACACAAGAAATAAGTCTCGCGGATGTACCTGCGCAGATGACCAAATTTTGGATGTGCGGCAAGTTGATCGACCAATCAGATTGTTTAATTTTATGGCAGGCCGCGCGCTTTTGTTGCTATTGGTTGATTCAACGTCAGCGATGCAGGTGACTATTAGTTTGGCAATATTAGCGTGAGCGAAATAGGTAGCGCTACTGCGGCAATCAATTCTGTACCTTAACCGTATCTGTTAGAGATCATGTTGAATGTACTTATAGTTTCGGGTATTTTCGTTACACTTCTTCTTAGTTTGCGCGAACGTAGAATCCCAAAGGGACTTTTACGATGTGTAGTACTGTACCAACGACTTTGTTTTCTAATCACATCACATAAAATCATATAACATCACATCACACTAATATTAAAAAGGCAAAAGTTTGTGAGTTTCTATGTTTGTTAATTCGTCACGTCTAAACAGCTGGAGTGATTTTAATAATATCTGGTATGAAGTTAGCTGACACCCTGTATTAACACATAGGCTACATTTTACTGCGGGAAAAATATCTTATTCCCATGGGAAAATCGATAAACCGCGGGTAACACCGCGGGGCACAGCTAGTTCATGAATAATTATTATCTGTTTAAAAGGTAACAATGCACTCTGAATTGTAGATAGGTAGATAGATAGAGAACACTTTATTGCACAACCAGAAAAATATAACAACCTTGATTCTTATATTATGTATGTTTATTTTATATTTTATTTATGTATTGTCTATGGATATATATTAAAATTTGCCTTCTTTTCCTAATTATGTCATTAGTTGCACCAACTACCCGTCTTTCAGTTCTTTTGTGTTTTCCATCAAGGGTTGTCTGGAAGAAATTACTTTTAGTAATAAGACCGCCAATTGTACCTTAATCTGTGTCTTCTTATTTTCTAAATTGTAATTCCTGGTGTGCAATAAAGTATATTCATTTCATTTCATTCTTAAATCTAAGTAATGTTATACAATTGGCGGTATTATCGCTAAGAGCGATCTCTTCCATTTGGATGGAGTGGATTGCATGAAGAATGTAGTCGGTACGTGGTGCATGTACATAAATAAATAAATCGAAAATATATTTATAACAAACAGCAAGGGAGTGCGAGAATATAATTTATAAAACCTATTTAGAGGCTAAAAATTTCACCCATGCCGGGATTTGAACCCGCAACCTCTGGCTATCTGTACCAGCGCTCTACCAATTGAGCCAATGGGCGACTCACGGCATCAGTGAAATTTCGAACCTCTTTACAATATTCTCTGTATTACGTCCAATACAATAGAATATAATTACTTATAATTTACCTACGATATAATGTACATATATTTAAATATTAATATACATAGACACCTAAAAAATAAATACATATAGGTAAGCAACATATACTTAAATAATAATGTACATAAATACCTAAAAATAAATACTTATACAATTAATACATATAAGCAACATTGGACATTGTACCTACGTCCTTTACAATAACACTACCATAGTTAACTATAATCACATTGCATAATATTGTTAACCACATCGTTATCAACCCTTGTATGTCCCCACTGCTGGGGAGAAAAAAGTACGTCAAAATATTAGCAAATGGCTATTTACCACCGACATAGAACCGTGAGTTTATATAATATGTAGGTATGTAATTGCTTAGTTTCAGTTTGTCTCGTCAGATTTCTCAAAAAGGAACGAGACATAAGATAACATTCATACATCACAGTGTATCGATATCAATTCTTTGTATGTCCCCGCTGCTGGGGCACAGGTCTTTTCCTGCATCGCAGGAAGGTTAGGCCATACTCCACCACGGGGGCCAAGTCCGGGTTGGTGGAGTATTGTAAGACTCCACCACATACATATCTTAAAAATTTTAGATGGGTGCCTCACCTGAAAAATAGTGCTAACACAGATGTTTACACTTAAGAGAGTGTTTCATATTGTAACAAGTTAATTATTATTATACAAATAATAATAATAATATTGGCCTTTTTGCATCTACTTAATGAGATGATTTATACAGCGCCCAGTGGCATCCTCACCCACACCAGATGGGCGAACGGACCACTCCGACGCTGCAGTGCCTGGGGCATGGTTTTCTTTATACAAATAAAGACTTCTGAAAATCAATCAATCAATACCACTCGCTAACGTGAAGGAAAACAGCGATTAAACCAGAGCGTTTAAGGTGGTCAAATAACTCAGCGCTTGAAATGACCATACCGCGGTGGGCACGAGAGTAATTAAGCCCATACTCTATCTTTGAGACTACACCTGAGCCCGGCAACAGGACGTTTATAGTTTACGTAAAAAACTTTATATGGACGAAATAAAAAGCAGAGAAAAATTACGGAATAACAGAAGTTTAACTTGAAGAACATAACTTTCATACATAACTCCGTCGGAGGAAGACTGATGCAAAGTTCAGACCAGTTCCAAAGCCGCCACTTTGTTACTAAGCGAGACAGGGTAGTTATTTTTCCTGGCTCAGAACGTAAGTTGTTTCCTTCCCTGGATATAATTTTATCTAATTTACATCAAATTCTTTGACTAATAATTTAAATAAAGCTGCACCTTTGTAAATGTTTTGTGTTTTTTTTAAGTCCAAAAAAATGTTTATGTAGCTTATATAATATATGAGATATATATATATATATATATATATATACATATATATTTTAGGACACAGGCCTTCTCTCAGAGAGAGAGAGAGAGTAAGAGGTTAATTACCACGCGTGCTCACCGCGGATTGGCTATTCAAGTGCTTCATTCAGTTTTTGAACACCTCGGACACTCAGGCTTCCTCAAGAGGTTTTCCTTCACGGTTAGGTTAGTGGTATTGCTTCTATAACTTCAAAAATTGTACTATGTACCTTTGCAAATATTTTAAGTTCCTTTTTTTTGCGGTCTACAATGGATGAGTGGACCATTCGGACGATGCAGTGCCTGAAACATTATTTTTAGATGGAGAAGACTTTCCCACACTATCTTGACAGCTTAGTTGGCCTAGCCCACAGGAATGACATGTACATACGTGCGGAGCCAATCAAGTCATGGATCCTCTGATGAAGGACCAGTGTCCAGAGATTTTTCTATATTCATAACATAGCGCCTCCAGCCTGTATCCCAGAGTTGTGGGCAGAGACCAGGGACTGCCACTTGCCACGATCCTCTCATATCACCTTCGCTTCATCAACGTTTATTAGTCGTTACATGTACGCACGGATTTTTTATCTTGGCACTATGTATATTCATTAGATTGAACAATGTGCTTAGCTTTATCGTCTTCGTCAGGCTGTACTAGTCCACTGCTAGACATAGCCCTCACCTAATGAGCGCCATAGCGCCCTGTCTTTAGCTTGCCGCATCCAGCATCTGCCGGCAGTTTTTTGCAGATCGTCATCCCACCTGGCCGTAGGGCGTCCTACAGTACGTTTGCCGAGTTGTGGTCTTTACTCAAGGACATGTTTACTCCAACAGTTGTCGCGAGATATGGCCAGTTCACTGCCACTTCAGCTTGCTGATTTTCTGAGCTATGTCGATTACTTTGGTTCTCTGTCGGATACATACGTGACGAATCTTATCTTAGGTTTATACTTGACCTCAAAAGCATATTAAAGCAGCCTTATCGCCTACACTCTAATGTGGAGCAAAGGCTTTTCCTCAGAGAAAGAAAGAGCTGCAGTGCCTGGGACATTTTCGTTCTCGTCTTTTTCTTCTATTAAGTCTACTCCGTGACGAAGAACAGTGGTAGCAGAGCGGTGGAACGCCCGCCTTCTCAATCCAGAGGTAGTGGGTTTGAATCCCGGCATGTACCAATGACTTTGTTTTCTAATTTTTAATTTTAATATTTTTTTAGTTTTTTAATTTTTATGCACATTTGTGACCTTATAGTAGCGGTACCACTCTCTATCCGTGAAGGCAAACATCGTGAGGAAACCCTAGTATCTAAACATACCTGTGCGCACGCATACGTACAATGGCCCAACTATGAGGCTAAGTGCGGAAATCTCAGGTCTAACTAAGCCTACTCCGTCTTAAAAACAATGTAATAAAACAAATACTAGGTCCAAAATATCCGACTAGGTGGGATGACGATCTGCGAAAAACTGCAGGCAGATGCTGGATGTGGCAAGCTGAAGACAGAGCGCTATGGCGCTCATTAGGGGAGGGCTATGTCCAGCAGCGGACTAGTATAGCCTGACGATGACGATGAAAACAAATACCGACACTTAAAATAACTAATAAATAATTATTCATGGACATATTACACAGATTTCGTTAGCCCTATACTAAGTACAACTAAATGACTTGTGTTATAGGTGCTAACTCGACGATAGATTTAATACAATAAATACATAGATAACATCCAAGACCCGAGACAAACTAGAAAAGTTCGTTTCCTAGTTTGACCCAGCCGAGGATCGAACCCGAGACCTTCCGTTTTACAGTCAGCGTGCCAAACCGCTGCGCCACCGAGGCCGCCGCATTAATTAATTAATAATTATTTCACTTACTAACACTACTGTATTATCATAATTTGTATGATTCGTGTTGGTCGAAAGTAAATTATTGAAAACCAATTTAGAGGCTAAAAATTCCATCTATGCCGGGATTCGAACCCGCGACCTCTGGCTATCCATGCCAGCGCTCTTTCCAATTAATAAATAATTTATTTATTTTTATTTTCAAAGGAAAAGTGTCACTTTTGAAGGAATGCCACGCTTCTTTACGGTACAGCCACGTATTTTCTTCACCGATGTAGAGTTGTGAAGCCCAGTTCTAAGTCGGTCTCTTTCTATTTAATATTCCTGTCTCGGACAGACGCCCGACAGAGCGAGGGTTAAACTGATGTCGACATGAAATTCAATTGAATTTCATTTATTTCGTTTGTTTTCGCTTAACCTGAATGACTGGGGTATTAATACCCCGCCACCATTAATACCACGATGTAAACAAAAAAAAGTTATTTAAATAATCTGTATATTGCGCTAAAAATAAATTGCAGCTAAGTCTGTTAAAATGTCACTCTATTACCTTTACCAAAAAGCGCAATACTGTCGATTTTATATATAGTCTCTGTAGCTCTAATTTAGCTAAAGTAAACCAACTTAGAGATCTTGGCGTACTTCTAGATTCCAAACTTCATTTGGAGCTACATATTGAGAATATTGTAAACAGGGCTTTTAAAATGTTCGGATTCGTAGTAAGAGCCACAAGGGACTTTAAGCGTTCATCATCCGTGTTATATCTCTATAAAACATTGATCAGACCACAACTTGAATACGCAGTACCTGTTTGGAATCCATTGTATAATAAATATTCGGAATTAAAAGAGAGAGTCTAACGTAAATTTCTTAAAACCCTTCATTATAAATGTCACCGATCTAAATTACCATACCTCTTATTATTAAAACAATATAATCTTCTTTCATTACACTCTAGGCGCAAACTTCTCGATGTAATGACGCTTTACGGTATCTGTCATAATCAATTTGACTGCCCAGACTTGGTCAACAGATTATGCTACGTGGTCCCTCGCACTGCCCAGGGACGGAAGTTGCGCGTGCGCCGACTGTTTGCTACCGGCCTTTGCCGCACTAATGCTGGCGTACGCTCTCCTTTGCGTCGCCTGGTTGACACATACAACACATATTTCACCCATGTGGATAATTTTTCTGAAGGTAAAATTCTTTTAAAAGTAAAAGTATTCGTACCCTGAAGAACATGTAATTACATGTTCTTTGTCTAAGATAGACGATAGATAGACATGTTCTAGCTTGGTTATTTTAGTTAATTTTTTTTTTCTCTTTCTTTGTTCTCTTTTTGTATTTTCCGTAGCACAAGCAGCAATACTGTATTTAAGTAAGCCGAGGATAATGTCGTGGGTGATATATTTACTAGGTATTACTTTTGTCAATTTTGTAATTACCTACACATAGTATATCACTGTTTGTTATCCCAAAGATAAAAAAAAACATTTTTTTTTGCTTACAACGAGGTCCTTTATGGTGACAAGTCATTTAATATAAGCTCATGTTCTGTTAGATAAGTTGTAATATGCAAATATGAAATGTATTTATGTAAATAAAATGTCAGACTACCATTTGATTATGAAATAAAAATATGTCAGGTACTAATATCTACGATTATGATTTAATACAATGTCAAAAATAGAAAGATAGATAGATAGATAGATAGATAGATAGATAGATAGATAGATAGATAGATAGATAGATAGATAGATAGATAGATAGATAGATAGATACATAGATAGATAGATAGATAGATAGATAGATAGATAGATAGATAGATAGATAGATAGATAGATAGATAGATAGATAGATAGATAGATAGATAGATAGATAGATAGATAGATAGATAGATAGATAGATAGATAGATAGATAGATAGATAGATAGATAGATAGATAGATAGATAGATAGATAGATAGATAGATAGATAGATAGATAGATAGATAGATAGATAGATAGATAGATAGATAGATAGATAGATAGATAGATAGATAGATAGATAGATAGATAGATAGATAGATAGATAGATAGATAGATAGATAGATAGATAGATAGATAGATAGATAGATAGATAGATAGATAGATAGATAGATAGGTAGATAGATAGATAGATAGATAGATAGATAGATAGATAGATAGATAGATAGATAGATAGATAGATAGATAGATAGATAGATAGATAGATAGATAGATAGATAGATAGATAGATAGATAGATAGATAGATAGATAGATAGATAGATAGATAGATAGATAGATAGATAGATAGATAGATAGATAGATAGATAGATAGATAGATAGATAGATAGATAGATAGATAGATAGATAGATAGATAGATAGATAGATAGATAGATAGATAGATAGATAGATAGATAGATAGATAGATAGATAGATAGATAGATAGATAGATAGATAGATAGATAGATAGATAGATAGATAGATAGATAGATAGATAGATAGATAGATAGATAGATAGATAGATAGATAGATAGATAGATAGATAGATAGATAGATAGATAGATAGATAGATAGATAGATAGATAGACAGAGAATAATTTATTATACATAAAAATTTAAATTGCACAGATATTTCTCATTTATAAAATAATGAATTTAAATGTTACTTGCATTGAATTAAATAAATGAAATTTGAAATATCTAAAAACGTCAAACACGGAATGTCAAGTAACTTAACTTTTCTTAACTATTCAACTACTTCAGCGCTTAAAAATTGTGAATCCGCGGTTTGATAGGCGTGGTAATGTCTTTGTGGTGGTAAAGCCCATACTTTGTTTTTCTGAGTAAAGACCCTATTGGATAGAACTATTGACTCGGAAGCGAGAGAATCAAGTTCTATTCCCAATGCGTGTAATCTATAACTTGTTTATTTTCAATACCACGTACATCTGCGACATTGTGGTAGCAATAACCCGCGCTAACCGTAAAGGAAAACCTTTAATCTTGTCTACTGCTGGTCAAGCCTATTCCAACTAAAAATCATTGTCTCAGGCACTGCAGCGTCCGAACTTATTCTAACTGGTGTGTTTAATATAGCGTCCAGTGGCACCTTCACTCACACAATCATCTCATTAGGACGCCGTATAAATCATCTCATTACATAAATGCAAAGGCTAAAGTTTTTTTCTTCACGTAAACGCACCTCTCTCTCTCACTGAGAGAAGGCCTGTGCCTTGCCTGTGCCTTCCATTAGCTCAGTTGTAAAGAGCGCTGGCACGGATAGCCAGAGATCGCGGGTTCGAATCCCAGCATGGGTGGAATTTTCAGCCTCTAAATAGGTTTTTAAAATTATGTCGATTTCAGAGCACCACTATTTCCCCCCCTTTTTTATTCAAGAGCGTGAACTAAAGAAAAACTGAAAGTTGACGCTGGTTTATATGAAAGAAAAATGAGGGGACTAAAAAGGAAAGAATGCCCTATTTGCCCTTTTTTCATTAAGTGGAATGAATGAGACCGAATTTATCTTTGAATTTTCTACTTTTTCTCAGAAGTTCAGCGGTGCGAGAAAAAAGCTGCGTTTTGGTAGGTAATTACCTTAATGAATAACAGTTTTTTAAATTAGCTATTTGAGGTAATTGTAGCTATCAAAGTATAGAGGAGATCATCGTTTGGCTTACGTTCAAGATAAGATAAGATAATATTTTTTAAGGTTAACACGAGCAGAAGACATAATTAAAACTGTTTTTATACGGATTTATGCTCGTTTATTACATTTTTACAATTTTCCAACGTTTCGGCACTTTTTCAGGTGCCGTGGTCCCGGATGAGTTATCCGGGACCACGGATTAAGATAAGATAAGAATATTCTTTGTTGTATACCGGAAAAATAGTTACAAAAACGGCAGATACAAAAGATCAAATACAATTGGCGGCCTTATCGCTAAAAGCAATTTCTTCCAGGCAACCTCAAATTGACGCATTTGCCGAGGAAAAATAGATACGGGTAGCCGGTCAACGTCATTTGAAAGCTTATTTGATAGTATTAAGCGTGTTGTAGTCACCTGCTCGTAGATAACACGCTACAATCATATTTTTGTAACACTTATATGCGTAACTGACGTGTCACCGTGTAAATTTCTATTTGGTGATCCTGCAATAAAAATGTAGTATAATTTTTTTGACTGTTAGACAATGCATTAAAATGTGAAAATTACTTTGCTTAATTCCACCAAAAATCTCGCAAGCACCTTGCGATTAGTTAACGCACCGCCCTCTCTCCCACTTTTTCAAGCAGAAGCGAGACACGAACCCACCACCGCCGCCACCAATACTTTTGTTTCTACTTTATTTCATTTCATTTACAATACTTTCATTTCATCTGATCTGATCTCATCTCATCTCATTTCATTGTGATACTCCTGAGGAATTTGATACTAGCTGGGCCGGATTTTTTAAAGAAGAAGAGATTGAAAAGTACTTTCCTCGTCTGGCTCTCAAGAGGGCCAAAATTATTGGGACGTTGCCACAATAAAATATTATAGTTACTTCAATAAAAATAAGAGTAAATGGAGAATTTCACTTCCCTTTGCAAAGACGGCATTTAAAACCAAGTGTTTGTTAGTTTCGTCGTTTTAATATTTATTTCCAAGCACCGGAGTCAAAAAAGAAGGTAACATAATTCTTTTTACATAAACATAGGAGCAAAAAGTAGGTATAAAAAATATTCATTGTTTTTTTATCTCGTTTCATTTCAAGTATGAAAAGTATGGCGTCTTTACCTACCACTACATACACAAACGACTAATCTCGCTATCACTAAGCCCCGATTTCTGGTACACTAACAAGCCGTCTAGCTGTCAGTTGGTCAAAGTGCATACAGAAAAAAACATTTGACAGGAGTGAAACTGGGGGAGAGTTCCATTTTTGAATTTGGGTTTCTAAGCTTTCGATGAAGGTCACTAGATGGCGCTGTTAGAGAATGACGCATGAGCTTTTTTTAACCAATGCTTCACCCTCATAACTTTACCTTTTAAGGTGACACTTTTTTAAGAGCTTTTTTTGATACGGGTGAGATTGAACTGTCACTCGAGTCAGTGACGATTTTTCGAATACAAAGGGCACTAGTCGACCGGTGACGCTAAATTGCATATACTCACCTACCAGCAGTCACTTTAATTCGGATTTTTTACGTAGTATAGGGAAGAGCGGGGGATCGTGCTCTTCCACTATAAAGGAAAATTTCCCGCCAGGCAAATTGTATGCCTGGGGACGGCCCGTACAACTATTGTTAGTCGGACGTTATATTTATGGTAAGTCATTGAAACACTTTCATTGCGCGATGCAGGAATGTTGGAGTTTATGGTGCGCGCGCAGAGTTGACATGTGCCACACACGTAGCATTTATATGCTCAGCAAGGTCTGTACTTAGCAGAGCACAGACCTTGTAACGGTGCAAACCTCTGTACACTATTCTTTATATTTCTTTTTCTATCTATAATTTTCAAGTATTTAAGTTATGTCACACATTTCGAAATTTCCCTGAATTTACAACTTTACACATCGACTAGATCTGACTATTTACCTGCTTATCCGTTTTTATCCACTTTTTCTGTTCTTATTATAAAATAACAGTCGTCGTCATCGTCAGGCTATACTAGTCCACTGCTGGACATAGCCCTCTCCTAAAGAGCGCCACATTGGGGGTAATGCCCATAATCACGCTGGGCATGCGGGTTGGGGATCGCAGTTCGGTGGAATTGTCCTGCAGGGGGCGCTGCTACCCACCCCCCGGTTTGTGTCCTATAGTCGCCTAAAATATTAAATAACAGTACCTATCTACAAATAAAGCATCAGTTGAAGTCGTTCCAGTTTTTTTTTATTTGCCATGGCTGTGTCCCACAGCTGAGCAAAGGCCTCCCCTTCAGATTTCCACTCCTCTTTGTTTGCAGCCAATGTTTTTGTTTTTAACAAAAGTTAGACAACATTACAACCTTATTACTGTAGGGGGAAAAATATATAAGTCTCGTCTGGCCAAGGTGGCCAGCCGGACGCCCTCTGAGGAGTTCAAGCGGCCGGAGGTCAGGGAGACAGCGAGAGAAGACGCTCACTATCCGGGCTGTATCAGTAAATATCCCCGATGCGCTGCAAAATAACATAACATTTACATATCGCCCGCAATGCCCATAATCCCCATGGTTGGTGGGAGTGTGGTGGAATTGTACTGCAGGGGCCGCTGCTGCCCACCCTCCGGTTTTCCTGTGTCCCTTAGTCGCCTTTTACGACACCCGCGGGAAGAATTTGGGTTGGTGCTATTCTCTAGGCCAACACCACACAGCAACTTTTAATTTATTAGAAAAGTCCAAATTATATTCTATGCCTTTTGGATGTACATTTTTTAAAAACCTATTTAGAGGCTAAAAATTTCACCCATGCCGGGATTCGAACCCGCAACTTCTGGCTATCCGTGCCAGAATTTTTTGAATTTGATCCTTAGCACGGGTTAGTGCATTAAAAATAAAAATTGTATATACATTTTTTCCCACAAAAAAATCTTATGAGCTTTTACGATTTTTCTGCCTTGACGTGTCGTTATTAGATTAGGTTAGATTAAAAACTCTTTGTTGCCTGCCATAAATTTTGAGAGTTCATGAAAAATTTAAATATCTAAGTTACACAGTATACAATTCAGCCCTCGACGCGCCGCCTGCATTTGCCGGCATATCAGCGTCGAATATTCGCGTCAGCCCGTCAACGCCTGACGTTGACGATTGTCGATGACCGCATTTAGCACTCGTGCTGCGCGCCCTAGTAAGTGAAGGTGAAAATATTTTATTTACCATAAAATAAATGCTTAAAAACTAGAGATAAATATATATGTATTTGTTTTATGTTAAAAAGAAAGTAGAAATATGCCTCGTCATCAGACTTTCCCCTCCCAACAAAATTTCGATTGGTGTTACCCCTTGTATTTTCCCCTTTTACTCGTATTAAAGTTTTATGTAATTTTATTAAATCTAACAATATAAAACTGTAGTTTTATGTAATTTTATTAAATCTATTAATATTACCTAGTCGTTTCATAATATTTATGTTCGTTATAAGCCCTTGTATGTCTCCGCTGCTGGGGCACGGGTCTCTTTCGCAGGAAGGTTAGGCCATACTCCACCACGGGGGCCAAGTCCGGGTTGGTGGAGGATTGTAAGACAGTGGCGGGTGTTACTGTCAGAAGTTATCAAGCCGCCCATATGGCCTCTGACATGGCTTAATGATTGACATTATATGACAGCCGGCACCAACGGCTTAACGTGCCTTGCGGAACACGGAAGCGCTGGGAAAAATGCCACTAACGGTAGACACGGGACGCTCATCCATCCTGTACCTGACAGCGCCTGTTGTTTCTTAACCAAGTGATTGATTCCAATCACTCAGTTCGCCCTGGCTACGAGCGCTTCACCTTGACCACGAGCGCTTCTTATGTATTGTAATATTTATGTAGGTACTATTTTATTATATTTAATTATTTTTGGTGACTATAAGTTCCTCAACTATCTACTGCAAATTACGAGGTGCGCGACTAGTGAAAAAAAAGCGCCATCTCCACAAACCTGACTTTGGTAGAATCCTAGGGGGTGCCAAAAAAAAATTTAATTGAATATGCCTTCTCGCGTATAACATTGGCTTCAAAGTGTCGACGGCTGCTGTCGACATGTATCAATATATAACGGCTACAGTTGGCACTCGTGCTGCCCGTGTATTTAGAAGTCGACTGACAAACGACGACTGAGAAACGCTCTGTGGCGTAGCGGTAGCGCGTCTGCCTACCATGCAAGAGGTAATAAATAAATAAATAAAATATTATTTATTATAAAATTTCACAATTTATAAAAGGGTAAAGACCCCGTACTAGGTAAGAACCTGTATTACGGAAAGTCCTGCTCTTTCGATTACCATGGTAGAAAAAAAAAAACAATTGCATAAAATAGTGAGTGGATAGTATACAGTTCGATATTACTTTTCAACAAAAGTTTAAAAAGAACTAAGAAATAACTATAAAACTAAATTTCATGCAAAGTTTAGGTAGTGAAAAGAAAATAAAATTTACATTATTCTTAATGCAATCACTTACTTAATTATCTATAAATAATCCAACGAGGTCTATGCATGTCTGTCTGTATTTATGTATGTGTGTGTGAGTGTGTTTCGAGTGTGTGTGTATGTGGTGTGCGTGCATGTGTGTATGGTGTGTGTGCTATGTGTGTATTTTTTGTGAAATCTGAAGTACAATTTGATGTGGAACGTTATACTTATTATTGTATTTACGTTATAGTCTGAAGCAGACATTCAGTAGCTTGATAATCTAAAGTAGTGAGCCAAGTACTTAGTTTACTTTTACACTCGTATGTTGGCAAAGAATAAATATTAAGAATTTTATTTATTTTATTGTACAGTTGAAATGAACGATATTGGAAATGTCTCTGACCAAATGTCGTTTTAAATAATATATTACGATGTGCGATGGCATGACGTCTGGATTTCATAATCTCTGGGTCATATTCTAAGTTTCGGTGTGTATTGATTACAGTCCGGTGAATATACAATTGACGAACTGTTAGAATTTTACTTTCAATGTAAAGTTCCCGTGTTGGGTGTCTAAAGGGTTTGTAGAGCATAACTTTGATCAGAGCTCTCTGTGCTCTCTCTAGTTCAATTAACTTAGTCTTACAGGTACCTCCCCACACTGGTATACAGTACATTATAATAGACCGGGCTAGAGCCCGGTAAATGTCAAATAAAAGTTTTGTGGGGGCGACACACCGTAAGCTTTTAAATACAAAAATCAATTTTCTAACCCTTTTTGTAAGATATTCTATATGACTGTACCAATTTAATTGACTGTCTAAAACAACACCTAGGTATTTTATATTATCTGATCTATCTATTTCAGGGCATGAACAGTTTATGGAATTTTGTGACTGACATGAATGTAGTTTTATCTTAAATGAATTTGAAGGCTGTGTCTTTTTTGATATGGAAAAAGCCAGATATTTAGTTTTAGAAATGTTAAGGGTCAGTAAGTTGCTTTGTAACCATTGAGCCACTATTCGCAGACCATTTTCAG